>JAMFTG010002954.1:5000-15000 GCA_023974075.1 Chaenocephalus aceratus
CTGGAGAGGGAACTTGAGCGGAGACTTGAGAGGGGACTCGAGAGGAGACTGGAGAGGGGACTCCAGAGGGGACTAGAGGAGAGACTAGAGGAGGGGCTAGAGGAGGAACAAGAGAAGGGAACACGAGAGGGGAACTAGAGAGGGGACTCGAGAAGGGACTAGAGGAGGAACTAAAGGAGGGACTAGAGGAGGGAACTCGAGAGGGAACTTGAGGGGGAACTGGAGAGGGAACTTGAGATGGAAACAGAGAGGGGACTCGAGAAGGGACTACAGAGGGGACTAGAGGAGAGGACTAGAGGAGGGACTAGAGGAGTAACTAGATAAGGGAACTAGAGAGGGGACTCGAGGAGGGACTAAAGGAGGGACTAGAGGAGAGAACTCGAGAGGGAACTCGAGGGGGAACGGAGAGGGGACTTGAGATGGAAACAGAGAGGGGACTCGAGAAGGGACTACAGAGGGGACTACAGAGGGGACTAGAGGAGGGACTAGAGGAGTAACTAGAGAAAGGAACTCGAGAGGGGACTCGAGAGGGAAACTAGAGAGGGGACTCGAGGAGGGACTATAGGAGGGACTAAAGGAGGGAACTTGAGATGGGACTGTGGCAGCTGGGGCCAGATCTGGGTCTGGAACCAAGGCAGCTGGGGTCGGGACCATGGCTGCTGGGACCGGAATTGAAGCCAGAATCATGGCTGCTGAAGCCAGAATCCTGGCTGTAAGATCCAGCTCTGAAGCCGGAAACATGGCTGTATAGGGCGCTCTTGGAGACCATGGCCGCTGGGGCCGGCCCTGGAGCCGGAAACATGGCTGTATGATCCAGTTCTGGAGCCTGGATCATGACTGTGTGGGGCGGTCTTGGAGCCGGAAACATGGCTGGGGGGGCCTGTACTGGGGCTGGAACCATGTCTGCTGGGGCCTGTACTGGGACTGGAACCATGGCTGCTGGGGCCTGTACTGGGACTGGAACCATGGCTGCTGGGCCCGGGCTCCTAGTCTGGCCTTGCGACGACTCCTCTTAGCAGCCGCCTGAATACTCCGTGGGCCTCCATAAGCCTGACGAGTTCCAGCATATGACTCCAGAACAGGAGCAGGAACTGGGACAGAAGCATGGGTTGACCCCAGACGGACCACTCTGAGACGTCTGTAGTCAGCAGTCTGGAAATCTGACTCTTCCTGCCGTTGCCTTCGCCCTCGGGCCCGGCCCCCTGACTCTTCCTGCCGCTGCCTTCGGCCCTCCATGGTCCCCACCTTGGACTCTGTCTTGACCCCGGGCCGTCCGCCCGAGACCCCTTTTTGGACTCTACCTTGCCCCCCGGGCCGTCCGCCCGAATCCCCCTTTTTGGACTCTACCTTGCCCCCCGGGCCGTCCGCCCGAGACCCCTTCCTGGTCCTCTGCCTTGCCCCCGGGCCGTCCGCCCGAATCCCCCTTTTTGGACTTTACCTTGCCCCCCGGGCCGTCCGCCCGAGACCCCTTCCTGGTCCTCCGCTGTGTTCCTGGGCTGTCAGCCCAAGACCCCTCCTTCAGAACCCCTCCACCCACCCTGCTTGAGGTTTTGTACTTTTGTGGGTTTTCTTTTTTTATAGGGACGTCTGGAATCCGTCCCTTGAGGGGGGGGTTCTGTCACGATTCTCATGTTCTGTCACGCTTGTAGTTTTGTCTGTGTTGGTGTTTTTCTTGTCTTTGGGTTTCCTGTCTCATTGTGTAAAGTGTTCACCCCCGTTTCCTGCCTGTCTGCTTTCTGTCTGTTTCCCTCCCTGATTACCCGATTGTGTTCACCTGTTGTCCTTGTGTTTCTCCTCCCCTGCCCGGCTGTTTCTCGTTGTCGTGATTACCCCTCCCTGTATTTAGTCTTGTCTCTGTCTGTGTTCAGTGTTGGGTCGTTGTTTGTTGGTGACTGAGTTCACCGGTGTTGATTATCCTTGAAATAAAGGTTGTCTCAAAGTTATCTGCATTTGGGTCCTGCTTCCTTCACTCGACCGTGACAAAAAACATTTTACTGAAAAGTTCTTAGTAGGGAATGTTTCACCTATGTGTGTGAGAGGGATTCTTGCTGTAACGGAAGTCATTGTAATGAAACGGAAGTAACAAAGAACAATGCTGCAGTGATACAGTAGGTGGCGATAATGCTCGTCTACTCTGTTTGGAAGTCGCCATTAAAGAAGAAGAATGAAACGGAAGGTCCAATTCAGCATGGATTTATAGAGAAACAGCACCGCAGCCGTAGGCTGGACCCCGGGCCGAGCGGTCTACAAACTGAGACGGTCTGGTCTATGGAGGTGTTCTTGTTTACATCACCTGGCGGAGCTCGTGAGAAGCCTAGCAACCCGCTAGCAACCTGCACAGCTGCAATAAGCTAACAAGCTAACTAAGCCGAAATTGAGCCAGAACCTTTCCTTTTTTGTTTTACCATTTATTGAAGTGATTGATATTTCAGGCTGAGAGGACAATGGCCAGTTAAATATGGTTGATTAAGCTGTGTACTTCTAGCCAACAGTTATGTTAGCATTAGTTAGCAGTAAGTAAATAGGCTATAGGAGTAACCGATGTACTCCAGCCTGAACCAAATAAGGCTAATCTACAACTGTTGCTCCCGGTCTGCACGTTTTACATTGCTTAACATGAAACTATTCAGCAAAACTTTCAATAATAATCTAAGGTATTGAGTATTTTGGATAATACTTGCATACAAATCTAGAAATGCCTTCAGGTTTCTAAATATATAATATGTGGTAAATTCAACAGTTCAACAGATTCACATTTTCGCATGACTTTAGTTATTGATTTGTTGCTGTTACTTAATTATACTTTTAATAAATTGAAATTGAATCAGAGGAACCCTAACACCTTTGTAGATGACATCAATCAGTAAAAGAGGCCAGATCACCAGAGAGTGAGTGCTGAATGATGACAGTCTGAGTGTGTGTCAGTGTCTGTCAGCTGGAGAAACGGGAGGTTACGTATTGTAACCCTAGTTGTATAAGCACAGGCGGAGCCCTCTACTGGACTATATATTCACCTACTGAGTTGCATAAACGTAGCCGGCCAATCGGGGTGAGCCTATCTGAATGCGCGCGCAGGCCCACAGTATATAAGGCGGCAACGCCTCCCAACCGTCATCCTACACCATCTTCAGCGAGCGGCATAGGAAAGACAGGGCCCCCAGGTAGAGGGTTCCGTCTGTGCTTATATACCTAGGGTTACAATACATAACCCCCGTTATATATCAAGACGCCGCCGTGCATATATCTTCCACACTCACGCCGTTGACTAAGGCTGTTGACACACCCACAGCCCGTGTAGAATGCGCACGGACCCCAGTGGGGAGGGCTCTCCCCGCCCGTCCATAGGCATGTGTAATGCACTCGCAGAGCCATCCTGTTAGGCGCTTCTTGGAGAGAGCTTTTCCAGCCACACCATCCCCAAAGCACACAAACAGCTGTTCAGTGCGTCTAATGGCAGCCGTGCGCTCTACATAACATGCTAGCGCACGCACCGGGCAGAGGAGGTGCAATTGAGCCTCCCTGGCCTCAATATGGGTGGAAGATTAAAGCCACCTAACTGAATAGCCCTTAACCTGAACGAACTCCTTAGGCTCTTGGGAGTAAAGGAGGGGTTCGGTCTGAGTGTCGCCCCGCTACGGTCACCCCGGATCAAAAGTCAGCTTGGGTGCACGACAGAGCGGTCAGCTCGGACACTCTTTTGGCCGAAGTCAAGGCACTTAGCAAAGCTGTCTTCCATGACAGTGCTTTCAGGGAGGAGAGCTCCAGGGGCTCAAATGGTTCTGTGACCAGAGCCTCGAGCACCAGCGACAGGTCCCACTGTGGGGCGGAGGCGCGCACTGGGCGCAGCTTCCTGACCCCCTGCAAAAAACCGCGACATAAGCGGCTGACTGAAGGCTGACCTGCCTCCAAATCCCTCATGGCTGCTGCATACACCTTAATTGTGGAATGAGCCAGCCCCCTGTCCACCAGTATCTGTAAGTAGGTAAGAATAGAGCCCAGCGTGCATGACAGAGGCTCTAGACTCCTTCCTTCACACCATCGCCGGAATCCCGCACACTTTGGCCTGCAACAGGCTGTGGTGGATTCTGCTCCTGCTGCTTGGATAGTCTGAATAACGCTGTCAGACAGCCCCACCTGTCTCAGCCTGTCCCTCTCAGGAGCCAAGCCTGGAGAGGTTGGCCCAGAGTGGGGTAACGCCCCTATTGCCCCTGCTTCCTGAGACAGCGCTCCCCAGACCTGAGGAATCGTCCAGGTCTGGCCCACCATCATCTGTGTCACCTCCGCGTACCACGGCGTCAAGCGGCGACCTGGCGCCACTTGGATAACTGACAGAGGTTCCCGCCTCACCCTCTCCAGAAGGGGGGGATAAGGTGCAGCGGTGGAAAGGCGTAAAGCAGCTTCCTTGGCCATGGCTCGTGTGCAATTGCGTCCACCTCCAAGGGCGGATTGTCCCACCGGGCCAGGGAGAACCCCAGGGCACAGTGGCTGTTGCGCCGATTGGCGAACAGGTCCACTTCTGCTCTCCCGAACTGAGTCCAGACCTGCTTCACCACTTCCGGGTGAGGCCTCCACTCGTCTGGCAGGGGCCTGCCACTTCGCCTCCACACACTGCCAGATATCTCGCAACGGGGGCTAAAACAAAAAAAAACAAACCCCTGACGGAGGCGGCTCACCGGTTTGGGTGGTAGCGGAGGGGGGAGCGGTGGACCCACAGGCTCCGCCTCCATGGCCATCACCAGCGGGAAATCCTGACGGGCAGATCTGCGCGGTGGACCCTCGTGGACGCTGGACCCAGAAGCGCTCGACAACGAGAAGTCCTCGTCTTCTTCCTCCTCAACAAACGGGGCCGCCTGGCCCGTCGGAATGGCGAACACGAACGGCACTTCCTCGGCCACCCTCCTGGTCCTCCATGTCGACAACCTCGAGCTCCTCGTGGTCCTGCGCTTCGTCCGGCGAGACATAGTGCGCCTGGATGTGTTCCAGGCAATGTTGGCGTCCGAGCCGCGGGAGCGCACGACAGGCACTGCAGGACGGAGAATGTTTGCTGCCCTCCACCGCGTGGTCAGGCCCCAAACACTCGAAGCACAAGCGGTGGAGATCAGCGCCTGCAATTAAGCCAGGGCATGTAGAGCAAGGCCGATCTTCTTACGTTTAGCTTCAGCTGTTGCTGCTCGCTGAACAGAAAAAGGATGACGGTCGGGAGGCGTAGCCGCCTTATATACTGTGGGCCTGCGCGCGCATTCAGGTAGGCTCGCCCCGATTGGCCGGCTACATTTATGCAACTCAGTAGGTGAATGCACGCATAGCATGATAGAGAGTAGTACCCATAGAGTCCAGTAGAGGGCGGAGCCTGTGTGATATATAACCTGGGAAATCAGCCATAAATGTTATATGGTTTTTATAGATGACATTTCAAAATAACAGGCTCAGACTTTCTCTGTGACATGTTCAAGAGTCTTTCTTAAAGGTGGTAAAACTATGCTGGAATATTCCGGTCCAGTGTTTCCTCTGTTAACATCAGTGTGTTCATGGGACTGTTGTTGGTGCAGCGTAGAGATGTGTACAGAGAGAGCAGGAAATAAAAACATGTCAACTCACCCGGGACAGGACCACCTCTAAGGTGATGTTCTGTGGGGGGGCGCTGGGGGCTTGTAGAGACACAAACAGGATCACATCAGGTTATTATTACATATAACACTGCTGCTCGGTGTAAATGTTAACAATGCACTAACATTGTGCAGGAATCTTCACACTTAATTGGGTTTATTATGTCACATATTTCTTATTTTTTTTGCTTTTGAAAATATTATTTGTATGATATAAACTGAATACTTTCACGTCAAAGAATCTGAGGATGAAAACATGGTCAGGTCCCACTCCAGAAGTGACAAAACATTCAAAATAAACAATGAGAAATGTCAAATTGCAAATGATATTTAATTATTTTATAATGCATAACTTACAAACATGCATCATGACATCATGGATGCATTGCACCATTAATTAACAGAAAATGTAACATTTGGGACAGAATTGCACATCCGAGGATAAGCTTCATATAATAAATCTTCATTTTTGATAGAGCTTGGAAGGTTCCCCCCCCCCGCTTCTTTGTGCTAAGCTGACACTGAACTTGACCGCTTCATTACAGATGAAGCTTTATTATTTGTTCACAGTGTCATTGAGCTGGATGAGTGTTGGAAGAGTGCTGGAAGATCTCTGTCAATCAATCCCCTGATGATGACATCAGAGCAGACAGGAAGCAGGCGGCTCAGTGGAGTCTGACTGACACTACAGCGCAAAGAGATTACCGCCAGACACAAGACAGGTGTCATTAAACACACACACACACACACACTCACACACACACTCACACACACACTCACACACACACACACACACACACACACATACACACAGAGACACACTCACACACACAGAGACACACTCACACAGACACACACACTCACACTCACACAGACACAGACACACAGACACACACACACACACACACACGCACACACACACACACTCACACACACACACACACACACACACACACACACACACACACACACAGACACACTCACTCACACACACACACACACACACACACACACACTCACACCCACACACACTCACACTCACACACACACACACACACACACAGAGACACACTCACACACACAGAGACACACTCACACAGACACACACAGACACACAGACACACACACACACACACACACACACAGACACACAGAGACACACTCACACTCTCACACACACACACACACACACACACACACACACTCACACCCACACACACACTCACACTCCACCCCTCTGAACCGTCAGGACATCAGACTGATTCTGAGGTCAGCCCTGGAACTGGAAGATAAGGAAGAAGAAGTGGAGGGAAATTATGGAGGGACAAGAGGGCTGCAGACAAAGAAGATTGATGAATAAAGAGAGGACTGGAAAGAAGAAGAAGAAGAAGAAGAAGAAGAAGAAGAAGAAGAAGAAGAAGAAGAAGAAGAAGAAGAAGAAGAAGAAGAAGAAGAAGAAGAAGAAGAAGAGATATCAAAGCTGATGAAATGGCAGATGAAACACACAGAAGAAACACAGGACTAATGATGGGGAGTGATGGGAGTGCTGGGTCCAGATAGCAGCACACAGCGTACCAGTTGTGATGCAGTATCTGTGGGGCGGGTCTTCTGAGTAGCTGTTACTCCAAAGGGGAGCATCGTATGTTCTGTTCAGAGATTAAGTAACTCAACGCTAATAAACCTGTGTTTCCACTCAACAGTTTGTCATACTGTTAGAGGAATCAATAAAGAATCTCTTTGATAAGAAGCAATTGAAAACAATAAAATCCTACTAACTCCCATCCCTGATTATATATACAATATAAAGAGTATGAGGAGGAAGAGGGTGATGATGAAGAGGCAGCAGACACGTGGTCCTGCTCAGACACCTGATTAACTGTCAGCAGCGTATCTGTTCATTCAGCTGCTCCAAGTGTGTGTGTGTGTGTGTGTGTGTGTGTGTGTGTGTGTGTGTTGTGTGTGTGTGTGTGTGTGTGTGTGTGTGTGTGTCAGTTTATTGTGGGTTATATTAGCCCACAAGTCATTGTTATCATTGAGACACAGCTGGAAGACTCACAATGCAGCCAACTTTGCATCTGGGTCTGTGTGTGTGTGAGTGTCTCTGTGTGTGTGTGTGTGTGTGTGTGTGTGTGTGTGTGTGTGTGTGTGTGTGTGTGTGTGTGTGTGTGTGTGTGTGTGTGTGTGTGTGTGTGTCTCTGTGTGTGTGTGTCTCTGTGTGTGTGTGTCTCTGTGTGTGTGTGTGTGTGTGTGTGTGTGTGTGTGTGTGTGTGTGTGTGTGTGTGTGTGTGTGTGTGTGTGTGTGTCTCTGTGTGTGTGTGTGTGTGTGTGTGTGTGTGTGTGTGTGTGTGTGTGTGTGTGTGTGAGTGTGTGTGTGTGTGTGTGTGTGTGTGTGTGTGTCTGTATGTGTGTGTGTTGTGTGTGTGTGTGTGTGTGTGTGTGTGTGTGTGTGTGTGTGTCTCTGTGTGTGTGTGTGTGTGTGTGTGTGTGTGTGTGTGTGTGTGTGTATGTGGTTGTGTGTGTGGTGTGTGTCGTGTGTGTGTTTGTGTGTGTGTGTGTCTGTTATGTTGTGTATGTGTGTAATGTGTGTGTGGTGTGTGTGTGTGTGTGTGTGTGTGTGTTGTGTGTGTGTGTGTCTCTGTGTGTGTGTGTGTGTGTGTGGTGTGTGTGTGTGTGTGTTGTGTGTGTGTGTGTGTGTTATTACAGATCATGTATGTGTAACTGCAGCCAGCCTCTCACGTCTCCATGGAGGTTGTGTAAAGAAGCAGTCAGCCAAGCTGTTCTGTGAATCTGAACGTTATATTGAGAACCAAGGGGGGTCAAACTCAAACACACAGTGGGCCAAAAATAAAAAGTGTTACGAGTCGAGGGCCGGACTGGTTCAATGCTTACTGCAGAACTTACTGAAATGAACTTGTTGCACAGATTAAACCCTGGAACTAACAAAGCTTAAATGATTGCCTAAAAAAACAACATGAAAACATTACATAATCAGCTGCATTCATTTCTTATGGCTCTCTCTGCAGCTTCTCAGAGTCAGGCCAACAGCAGCTTCAACAAACTATTCCCCTCAAAGAGAAGCCAACATGCCCTGCTGTCGTGAGAGAGGAAGTGCAGAAGGACACATCCATTAGACTCAGGTTTGCTGCTCTGAGATGCTAGCTCAGACACTTGGCATCTCATCTCGGGTGCAGGTCATCAATGTGTGGGGTCCGGCACTGAGCGGAGGAGACCCTCAGGATTAAGAGAAGGCGTGCTGCAATATACCGGCGGGCCAGATCTAATAGTAATGACAAATTATCCTGCAGGCCGAAATTAAATCACCAAGGGCCTGATTTGGCCCCCGGGCCTTGAGTTTGACACATGTGCTCTAGAGTGTATTAGAACAACCAGTGCTTTAAGCACATCGTTTGACATATACCGCAATATCGCCCTCCTGCAATTTCACTTTCGCTATTTGTTTCTTTACTCATGGTCTTATTAGTAACGTGTAATTGTAATCATTGAAATGTCCCCGTTAAGGGACACATAATGGATGTCTGATTCTGATGTAAACAAACAAAGAGTCTTAACCCAAGCGTGCAAAGGTCCCGTGCCCCGTGGAGGGGAGCAGCTGGAACGCACTCAGAGCGACCGTGCAGTGGCTCCTAACAGTCGGGGAATAAGTTAAATTCCACCAGACTGGTGGTCATAAGAACGCTGCTATTACTAATCTGTACGCATAGCATTGGCCTGTACTTCCATTTGAACGTGTGTTCACAGCGACAGCTCAACAGGACGTTAGCCTACGGCTTTGTAACGTTCTCCTTTTCACTAAACAAAAGATCTGAAATATAATTTGTTCAAAGCAAAATGAGATCAACTATTTCTTCTCATTGCATGCTGCTCCTGATCGGACCGAGAGGCCATCTCCTTTCACACACAATTTTAAAACATGCTAAGAGATCTGAAATGACTGACTATGAATAATATAATGCAGTAGTTGTTGTCTTTTTGGAAGGGTGTTTACAGAGAAAGCATGACTAAGCACATACGGGCTCCATGGTTACAGTGCTCTTTGCAGGAGCTCTTAACAAAGTGAGTAGCGACACAGTTCTACGGTGAGAGATGATCCCTGCCAACAGACACACACAACACACACACACACACACACATGAATGTCCCGACGCTGATGAGGAGCTCACCGTCTGATTGGGTGGTAACGCTGACCGTCACCGGGGCGGTGCCTGGTCCATAGCGGTTGATTGCCAGAACTCGAACTGTGTACTCGGTGAACTTATTGAGTCCCTCCATCTTGTAGTTGAGTCCGTTCACCTCCACACTCTGAACACAAACACAGGACAGTTACACGTTGCTGCTTCAGACACTGGAATGTTCATTGGGTTTAACGGCTGAGC
>JAMFTG010002955.1:0-16846 GCA_023974075.1 Chaenocephalus aceratus
CCCCAAATGTGGGAATCTCGACTGCATAATTTGTGGTAGTGGGGGACTGCGTTCGCGCTCTCCCCTGATTATAGTGTTGAAGAAAAGGTCAAAGCAACCTGGCTACAGCTTGCATGTGTGGCGGCTTCTTTGCTCCAGGAGAGACTTTCTGGTGCCAATGTCCTCCCAAGAGCGTGTCCTTCCTTTGGGCTCGAAATATCTCTGTCCCTTGCAGTGAGCCTCACTCAGCTTGCCAAGCTCCAGAGCAAGCAGTTCAATTTGTCATCTTTAGCGTCTTTGGCATTGAGTCCAAAAAAAATCCGCTGCAGTTTCTGCCCTCAATTGAAACAATCTGTTTTGGTTTCGAGATGCGTCTTTGTTTGTTTTTCCACAAGGCAGGAGATGGGTGCACCGTTCCCAGAGGCGCTGCAATACCCGGGTCGATGCGTAGGAGTGAACGGGGCAAGCCCCTCTTTCAGCTCCCAGTGCTAAAAATCCATTTAATATATAGTCCCCGTATAGGGGACGTATCAGATATTAAACTGATAAGAACAGATACTACACTTGATCTTAGCCAAAAGGCCGAGAAGCGATGACCCTTAAAGTTTGCTGCGGGAGACGGACTCGTTGCGCAGTCGCCGCAGGTCTTGGTGCGGCCTCTTTTGACCTGGCGTAACAGAGGCGCTGGGTAGCTTGGATCGCCCAGGTGCTAATGACTGCTCTTGTCTTTCACAAACTCAGAATGCTCAGCCAAATGGCCAAGCCTACCAAAAAATAGGTTGAACTCGTAGGTGTTCCTCTCCACGGAAGTCTTTAGTAAAAGGCGAAAGACTTATACGCTTTGAAGAGAAACCAGAGTAATTGTGGAGGCCATCCTCGAGAACAGACACCACTATAGTTGTCCCAGTCCAAGCCCTCGCGGTGACCCTCACTTGGCTTTTCCACATCCCAGGCCACACCCTTTCCCCCAGCTGCGCTAGCATGGTTCGTGGCTCTCACCTGTGGCTTCTTTGGCATTGAGTCCAAAAAAGATCCGCTGCTGATGTGCTGAAGTTTCTGCCCTCAATTGAAACCATCTGTTTTGGTTTCGAGATGCGTCTTTGTTTTTCCACAAGGCAGGAGATGGGTGCACCGTTCCCAGAGGCGCTGCAATACCGGGTCGATGCGTGGAGTGAACGGGGCAAGCCCCTCTTTCAGCTCCCAGTGCTAAAAATCCATTTAATATATAGTCCCCGTATAGGGGACGTATCAGATATTAAACTGATAAGAACAGATACTACACTTGATCTTAGCCAAAAGGCCGAGAAGCGATGACCCTTAAAGTTTGCTGCGGGAGACGGACTCGTTGCGCAGTCGCCGCAGGTCTTGGTGCGGCTCTTTTGACCTGGCGTAACAGAGGCGCTGGGTAGCTTGGATCGCCCAGGTGCTAATGACTGCTCTTGTCTTTCACAAACTCAGAATGCTCAGCCAAATGGCCAAGCCTACCAAAAATAGGTTGAACTCGTAGGTGTTCCTCTCCACGGAAGTCTTTAGTAAAAGGCGAAAGACTTATACGCTTTGAAGAGAAACCAGAGTTATTGTGGAGGCCGTCCTCGAGAACAGACACCACCATAGTTGTCCCAGTCCAAGCCCTCGCGGTGGCCCTCACTTGGCTCTAGAAGCGTGGTTGCTTGAAAAAACAGTCTTTGTTGGCTGAACTTTTCGCCTCAACTGCCCTATGGTGGCTTTATAATTCAGCATTGGTGGTTCAGTGGTAGAATTCTCACCTGCCACGTGGGAGACCCGGGTCCGATTCCCGGCCAATGCAATAGACAGTTCTTTGTTGTCTGAAAATAAAGTATAATGCCTCCACCACTTGGACTCTGCTACAGCAAACACACAGGTCTTTGGAGTGTACAAGTAAAGAGGGATGTTCTCCGTGCCGACTCCCATTGATTTGAGAACTCAGTGAGATGCTCGACATCAAATCACTGTAAGGGATGACCGGTGGAATGTATCCCTTCTTAAATGACTTGGAGCATATAGAATATCTGTTGAACAATCCACCTTGTTGACCTCGCCAGCGTAGTGGTAGTTACGATGTCTTGTGAATGTGGGCAGATGAGTGGTATAATCTTTGTAAGCCAAGAGGAAAACTAGGTTCCCATTCTCCGCAAATGCAACATAGCTTCACTGTTGTTTGGAATATGTACTAGCACACAATTAGAGAGTTTTACTATTGGGTGACTATTGGCATCGAGTCCAAAAAAGACCCCTGCTGCTGTGCTGCAGTTTGTGGCCCCGATTGGACAAAAACACAAAATACTGTATAAAACAAGAGAAGCAACCTCACTTTTACTTAACTGGAAGTTCTGAGTACTTCTTCCACCTCTGCTTGATAGGAATCGGGATTTAAGTTGGAAAAATCATTACAAATTGGCAATGAGGAACGCTTCACGAATTTGCGTGTCATCCTTGCGCAGGGGCCATGCTAATCTTCTCTGTATCGTACCAATTTTATTATATGTGCTATCGAAGTAACACAATATTGCCTTGCATCTGGGGGGTATTCCCAGGTCTCTGAGCAAGGTCAACTTTGTATTATGGTAGCAGAACACATAGAGCTCAAAGGGAGCAAAACACTGGGTTTAAATGGGCCGAAAACTGCAGACAGAAGCTGCGCTAGCATGGTTCGTGGCTCTCGCCTTTGGCTTCTTTGTCATTGAGTCCAAAAAAGACCCCTGCTGCTGTGCTGCACTTTGTGCCCCCGATTGGAACCTATGTCTATTTCAAGCCTTATCTGTCTTTAAGGCTTAGGGTTAAATGTGTTTGATGGGCTGCTTTGGCCGGCTCAGAGGCAGGAACCGCCACGCCGTGTCCTTTGTCATTGCAAGACTGCCCTGTCTCTGACCCGTCCAACTCATACTTACCTGGCAGGGGAGATACCATGATCACCAAGGTGGTTCACCCAGGGCGAGGCTCGGCCATTGCACCCCGGCTATGCTGACCGCTGCGAATTCCCCAAATGTGGGAATCTCGACTGCATAATTTGTGGTAGTGGGGGACTGCGTTCGCGCTCTCCCCTGATTATAGTGTTGAAGAAAAGGTCAAAGACAACCTGGCTACAGCTTGCATGTGTGGCGGCTTCTTTGCTCCAGGAGAGACTTTCTGGTGCCAATGTCCTCCCAAGAGCGTGTCCTTCCTTTGGGCTCGAAATATCTCTGTCCCTTGCAGTGAGCCTCACTCAGCTTGCCAAGCTCCAGAGCCAAGCAAGTTCAATTTGTCATCTTTAGCGTCTTTGGCATTGAGTCCAAAAAAAATCCGCTGCAGTTTCTGCCCTCAATTGAAACAATCTGTTTTGGTTTCGAGATGCGTCTTTGTTTGTTTTTCCACAAGGCAGGAGATGGGTGCACCGTTCCCAGAGGCGCTGCAATACCGGGTCGATGCGTGGAGTGAACGGGGCAAGCCCCTCTTTCAGCTCCCAGTGCTAAAAATCCATTTAATATATAGTCCCCGTATAGGGGACGTATCAGATATTAAACTGATAAGAACAGATACTACACTTGATCTTAGCCAAAAGGCCGAGAAGCGATGACCCTTAAAGTTTGCTGCGGGAGACGGACTCGTTGCGCAGTCGCCGCAGGTCTTGGTGCGGCTCTTTTGACCTGGCGTAACAGAGGCGCTGGGTAGCTTGGATCGCCCAGGTGCTAATGACTGCTCTTGTCTTTCACAAACTCAGAATGCTCAGCCAAATGGCCAAGCCTACCAAAAATAGGTTGAACTCGTAGGTGTTCCTCTCCACGGAAGTCTTTAGTAAAAGGCGAAAGACTTATACGCTTTGAAGAGAAACCAGAGTAATTGTGGAGGCCATCCTCGAGAACAGACACCACTATAGTTGTCCCAGTCCAAGCCCTCGCGGTGACCCTCACTTGGCTTTTCCACATCCCAGGCCACACCCTTTCCCCCAGCTGCGCTAGCATGGTTCGTGGCTCTCACCTGTGGCTTCTTTGGCATTGAGTCCAAAAAAGATCCGCTGCTGATGTGCTGAAGTTTCTGCCCTCAATTGAAACCATCTGTTTTGGTTTCGAGATGCGTCTTTGTTTTTCCACAAGGCAGGAGATGGGTGCACCGTTCCCAGAGGCGCTGCAATACCGGGTCGATGCGTGGAGTGAACGGGGCAAGCCCCTCTTTCAGCTCCCAGTGCTAAAAATCCATTTAATATATAGTCCCCGTATAGGGGACGTATCAGATATTAAACTGATAAGAACAGATACTACACTTGATCTTAGCCAAAAGGCCGAGAAGCGATGACCCTTAAAGTTTGCTGCGGGAGACGGACTCGTTGCGCAGTCGCCGCAGGTCTTGGTGCGGCTCTTTTGACCTGGCGTAACAGAGGCGCTGGGTAGCTTGGATCGCCCAGGTGCTAATGACTGCTCTTGTCTTTCACAAACTCAGAATGCTCAGCCAAATGGCCAAGCCTACCAAAAATAGGTTGAACTCGTAGGTGTTCCTCTCCACGGAAGTCTTTAGTAAAAGGCGAAAGACTTATACGCTTTGAAGAGAAACCAGAGTTATTGTGGAGGCCGTCCTCGAGAACAGACACCACCATAGTTGTCCCAGTCCAAGCCCTCGCGGTGGCCCTCACTTGGCTCTAGAAGCGTGGTTGCTTGAAAAACAGTCTTTGTTGGCTGAACTTTTCGCCTCAACTGCCCTATGGTGGCTTTATAATTCAGCATTGGTGGTTCAGTGGTAGAATTCTCACCTGCCACGTGGGAGACCCGGGTCCGATTCCCGGCCAATGCAATAGACAGTTCTTTGTTGTCTGAAAATAAAGTATAATGCCTCCACCACTTGGACTCTGCTACAGCAAACACACAGGTCTTTGGAGTGTACAAGTAAAGAGGGATGTTCTCCGTGCCGACTCCCATTGATTTGAGAACTCAGTGAGATGCTCGACATCAAATCACTGTAAGGGATGACCGGTGGAATGTATCCCTTCTTAAATGACTTGGAGCATATAGAATATCTGTTGAACAATCCACCTTGTTGACCTCGCCAGCGTAGTGGTAGTTACGATGTCTTGTGAATGTGGGCAGATGAGTGGTATAATCTTTGTAAGCCAAGAGGAAAACTAGGTTCCCATTCTCCGCAAATGCAACATAGCTTCACTGTTGTTTGGAATATGTACTAGCACACAATTAGAGAGTTTTACTATTGGGTGACTATTGGCATCGAGTCCAAAAAAGACCCCTGCTGCTGTGCTGCAGTTTGTGGCCCCGATTGGACAAAAACACAAAATACTGTATAAAACAAGAGAAGCAACCTCACTTTTACTTAACTGGAAGTTCTGAGTACTTCTTCCACCTCTGCTTGATAGGAATCGGGATTTAAGTTGGAAAAATCATTACAAATTGGCAATGAGGAACGCTTCACGAATTTGCGTGTCATCCTTGCGCAGGGGCCATGCTAATCTTCTCTGTATCGTACCAATTTTATTATATGTGCTATCGAAGTAACACAATATTGCCTTGCATCTGGGGGGTATTCCCAGGTCTCTGAGCAAGGTCAACTTTGTATTATGGTAGCAGAACACATAGAGCTCAAAGGGAGCAAAACACTGGGTTTAAATGGGCCGAAAACTGCAGACAGAAGCTGCGCTAGCATGGTTCGTGGCTCTCGCCTTTGGCTTCTTTGTCATTGAGTCCAAAAAAGACCCCTGCTGCTGTGCTGCACTTTGTGCCCCCGATTGGAACCTATGTCTATTTCAAGCCTTATCTGTCTTTAAGGCTTAGGGTTAAATGTGTTTGATGGGCTGCTTTGGCCGGCTCAGAGGCAGGAACCGCCACGCCGTGTCCTTTGTCATTGCAAGACTGCCCTGTCTCTGACCCGTCCAACTCATACTTACCTGGCAGGGGAGATACCATGATCACCAAGGTGATGGTTCTCCTTTGGCATTGTTGCTGTCGTGCGGTGTAAGGGGCGCAACAAAGTATCCGTGGTAACCCAAGACCAGTGGGTTCACCATGGCGTCAAACCAGACCAATCGCCGGAACGCTGTTCGTTTTGACCTTCTGGAAGATCTACAGATGGACCGCTTGCAGTTCAGCCGACACATCCTGCAGAAAGAGCTTGATTTTTCATCAGACCATCTGGAATACATCTTTGCTTACCCGGGGAAAAAGATATTTGAGGTCATCTTTACAACCAGCCAACACTTCCAAAACTGCCTGGAGAGATTCGAAAAGAAGAAAACGTCAGCATCAGGCTTTGATAAGATCAGCATGACACCACTTGCCGAAAGGGACTTGAAAACTGTTTATGTCATGATATTTTCAGAAAAAGTCAGGAACCAGGATGTCTGGACTTGGATGACAAGATACTGCGAAGTACAAAATGCAATAGAGGTGATGGACATTGATGGAATAAAAACCGGGTCTAGACGTTTCCAGGTCCGTCTCCAACGACAGGATGGGGTGCTGAGACACATTCCCAACACCATACAGTTGGGAGCCTTCAGGGGTTCTGTCTTCTACCATGGGCAGCCAAAAGAATGCAGGAAGTGTGGCAGTCTAGACCACCTTGCAGCAGACTGTAACCGGAATATCTGCAGGATCTGCAAAGCAACAGACCACTCTTCAGCAAATTGCCCAACCCCTGTCAAGTGCAACCTCTGCTCCTCCGAAAACCACCGCTTCAAAGACTGCCCGCATGCTTACTCCAACCGGGTGAAACTTTCACTTTTTGAAACCCCTGAAGCCAGAGAGGAAGAACACGCAAATGAGGAACCAGAAATCAGTCAGCCTCCCGCTCAGAAACCAAACAAGAACCAACAAATAATGTCTCTCAGCAGCCAATACAAGAGCCCATTCAGGACCAAGAGAAGGAGACATCAGGAGGTGAATCGCTCATCGACTGGAGCGCCGACACAGTGGAGGACATCATAGGCACGACCTACATCCCCCTCCCTATGGCCGACGCTACAGTCCAGAAGGCAGTCCACTGCCCAACCATGACCCAGGTACCAGAAACGGGAGGAACCCTGGGACCCTTCAAGACGCCGAGAATACATTAGATTCCATAATGGCAAAGCTCACCACTCTCCAACCCCAGGGGAAGCAAGTACTCAGGGAGGACCCCCCTGAAAAAGCACAGGCAAGTGTCCCTTTAGTCCTACCTATCGCCATCATCCAGATAAAAGACGCAGGGGATTCGCCATCACGGAAACGCCCCCAGGAGTCATCACAGTCAGGTGAACCCTCCCCCTCCCCAACCTCAAATCCCTTACTTGAGCCTGAGGATGTAGTTGCCGTCCCTTCGGCTACATCTATAAAGGATATATATCTGAAAAAAGAAAAGGCTATGAAATCCAAGAAAAAGAGATCAAAGAAGACGCCCCAATGGTGACACTTTAAAAACCATGCCTGAACTTTCTGTATACAATTAACCGCCTTTGAGAAATTCCAAATGTCCACACAGTCAGTGGTAAAGGCTAGCCTCACAATGGTCCATGACTACATTCTCAGGGACAGTTTAAGGTGGCCGAAATTAAAATCAGGTGGAAAATTGATGAACTGATGGATGCACTTTAAATGATTTGTTGTTGGGAAAACTGAAGATGTTGATGCCTTTAAATGAATTGTTGTTGGGACAAGAACTAAAGATATTGATGCACTTTAACTGAATTGTTGTTGGGAAAGAAAAAGATAAATACCTGCAGATATTGATGCATTTTAAACTGAACTGTTGTTGGAAAAGACAAATATTTGAATGCATTTTAAATGAATTGTTGTGGAAAAAAGAAGAAAACATATATTTTTGTTGTAATAGGAGTATAATTGTGTTTTTTTTAAAACAGAAAACATGTACATGCACGTTTATCTTTGTAATTTATGTGCCTTAAAACAATAAAGCGTCTAAAAATTGAAAAATAATTGGTTCACCCAGGGCGAGGCTCGGCCATTGCACCCCGGCTATGCTGACCGCTGCGAATTCCCCAAATGTGGGAATCTCGACTGCATAATTTGTGGTAGTGGGGGACTGCGTTCGCGCTCTCCCCTGATTATAGTGTTGAAGAAAAGGTCAAAGACAACCTGGCTACAGCTTGCATGTGTGGCGGCTTCTTTGCTCCAGGAGAGACTTTCTGGTGCCAATGTCCTCCCAAGAGCGTGTCCTTCCTTTGGGCTCGAAATATCTCTGTCCCTTGCAGTGAGCCTCACTCAGCTTGCCAAGCTCCAGAGCCAAGCAAGTTCAATTTGTCATCTTTAGCGTCTTTGGCATTGAGTCCAAAAAAAATCCGCTGCAGTTTCTGCCCTCAATTGAAACAATCTGTTTTGGTTTCGAGATGCGTCTTTGTTTGTTTTTCCACAAGGCAGGAGATGGGTGCACCGTTCCCAGAGGCGCTGCAATACCGGGTCGATGCGTGGAGTGAACGGGGCAAGCCCCTCTTTCAGCTCCCAGTGCTAAAAATCCATTTAATATATAGTCCCCGTATAGGGGACGTATCAGATATTAAACTGATAAGAACAGATACTACACTTGATCTTAGCCAAAAGGCCGAGAAGCGATGACCCTTAAAGTTTGCTGCGGGAGACGGACTCGTTGCGCAGTCGCCGCAGGTCTTGGTGCGGCTCTTTTGACCTGGCGTAACAGAGGCGCTGGGTAGCTTGGATCGCCCAGGTGCTAATGACTGCTCTTGTCTTTCACAAACTCAGAATGCTCAGCCAAATGGCCAAGCCTACCAAAAATAGGTTGAACTCGTAGGTGTTCCTCTCCACGGAAGTCTTTAGTAAAAGGCGAAAGACTTATACGCTTTGAAGAGAAACCAGAGTAATTGTGGAGGCCATCCTCGAGAACAGACACCACTATAGTTGTCCCAGTCCAAGCCCTCGCGGTGACCCTCACTTGGCTTTTCCACATCCCAGGCCACACCCTTTCCCCCAGCTGCGCTAGCATGGTTCGTGGCTCTCACCTGTGGCTTCTTTGGCATTGAGTCCAAAAAAGATCCGCTGCTGATGTGCTGAAGTTTCTGCCCTCAATTGAAACCATCTGTTTTGGTTTCGAGATGCGTCTTTGTTTTTCCACAAGGCAGGAGATGGGTGCACCGTTCCCAGAGGCGCTGCAATACCGGGTCGATGCGTGGAGTGAACGGGGCAAGCCCCTCTTTCAGCTCCCAGTGCTAAAAATCCATTTAATATATAGTCCCCGTATAGGGGACGTATCAGATATTAAACTGATAAGAACAGATACTACACTTGATCTTAGCCAAAAGGCCGAGAAGCGATGACCCTTAAAGTTTGCTGCGGGAGACGGACTCGTTGCGCAGTCGCCGCAGGTCTTGGTGCGGCTCTTTTGACCTGGCGTAACAGAGGCGCTGGGTAGCTTGGATCGCCCAGGTGCTAATGACTGCTCTTGTCTTTCACAAACTCAGAATGCTCAGCCAAATGGCCAAGCCTACCAAAAATAGGTTGAACTCGTAGGTGTTCCTCTCCACGGAAGTCTTTAGTAAAAGGCGAAAGACTTATACGCTTTGAAGAGAAACCAGAGTTATTGTGGAGGCCGTCCTCGAGAACAGACACCACCATAGTTGTCCCAGTCCAAGCCCTCGCGGTGGCCCTCACTTGGCTCTAGAAGCGTGGTTGCTTGAAAAACAGTCTTTGTTGGCTGAACTTTTCGCCTCAACTGCCCTATGGTGGCTTTATAATTCAGCATTGGTGGTTCAGTGGTAGAATTCTCACCTGCCACGTGGGAGACCCGGGTCCGATTCCCGGCCAATGCAATAGACAGTTCTTTGTTGTCTGAAAATAAAGTATAATGCCTCCACCACTTGGACTCTGCTACAGCAAACACACAGGTCTTTGGAGTGTACAAGTAAAGAGGGATGTTCTCCGTGCCGACTCCCATTGATTTGAGAACTCAGTGAGATGCTCGACATCAAATCACTGTAAGGGATGACCGGTGGAATGTATCCCTTCTTAAATGACTTGGAGCATATAGAATATCTGTTGAACAATCCACCTTGTTGACCTCGCCAGCGTAGTGGTAGTTACGATGTCTTGTGAATGTGGGCAGATGAGTGGTATAATCTTTGTAAGCCAAGAGGAAAACTAGGTTCCCATTCTCCGCAAATGCAACATAGCTTCACTGTTGTTTGGAATATGTACTAGCACACAATTAGAGAGTTTTACTATTGGGTGACTATTGGCATCGAGTCCAAAAAAGACCCCTGCTGCTGTGCTGCAGTTTGTGGCCCCGATTGGACAAAAACACAAAATACTGTATAAAACAAGAGAAGCAACCTCACTTTTACTTAACTGGAAGTTCTGAGTACTTCTTCCACCTCTGCTTGATAGGAATCGGGATTTAAGTTGGAAAAATCATTACAAATTGGCAATGAGGAACGCTTCACGAATTTGCGTGTCATCCTTGCGCAGGGGCCATGCTAATCTTCTCTGTATCGTACCAATTTTATATATGTGCTATCGAAGTAACACAATATTGCCTTGCATCTGGGGGGTATTCCCAGGTCTCTGAGCAAGGTCAACTTTGTATTATGGTAGCAGAACACATAGAGCTCAAGGGAGCAAAACACTGGGTTTAAATGGGCCGAAAACTGCAGACAGAAGCTGCGCTAGCATGGTTCGTGGCTCTCGCCTTTGGCTTCTTTGTCATTGAGTCCAAAAAAGACCCCTGCTGCTGTGCTGCACTTTGTGCCCCCGATTGGAACCTATGTCTATTTCAAGCCTTATCTGTCTTTAAGGCTTAGGGTTAAATGTGTTTGATGGGCTGCTTTGGCCGGCTCAGAGGCAGGAACCGCCACGCCGTGTCCTTTGTCATTGCAAGACTGCCCTGTCTCTGACCCGTCCAACTCATACTTACCTGGCAGGGGAGATACCATGATCACCAAGGTGGTTCACCCAGGGCGAGGCTCGGCCATTGCACCCCGGCTATGCTGACCGCTGCGAATTCCCCAAATGTGGGAATCTCGACTGCATAATTTGTGGTAGTGGGGGACTGCGTTCGCGCTCTCCCCTGATTATAGTGTTGAAGAAAAGGTCAAAGACAACCTGGCTACAGCTTGCATGTGTGGCGGCTTCTTTGCTCCAGGAGAGACTTTCTGGTGCCAATGTCCTCCCAAGAGCGTGTCCTTCCTTTGGGCTCGAAATATCTCTGTCCCTTGCAGTGAGCCTCACTCAGCTTGCCAAGCTCCAGAGCCAAGCAAGTTCAATTTGTCATCTTTAGCGTCTTTGGCATTGAGTCCAAAAAAAAATCCGCTGCAGTTTCTGCCCTCAATTGAAACAATCTGTTTTGGTTTCGAGATGCGTCTTTGTTTGTTTTTCCACAAGGCAGGAGATGGGTGCACCGTTCCCAGAGGCGCTGCAATACCGGGTCGATGCGTGGAGTGAACGGGGCAAGCCCCTCTTTCAGCTCCCAGTGCTAAAAATCCATTTAATATATAGTCCCCGTATAGGGGACGTATCAGATATTAAACTGATAAGAACAGATACTACACTTGATCTTAGCCAAAAGGCCGAGAAGCGATGACCCTTAAGTTTGCTGCGGGAGACGGACTCGTTGCGCAGTCGCCGCAGGTCTTGGTGCGGCTCTTTGACCTGGCGTAACAGAGGCGCTGGGTAGCTTGGATCGCCCAGGTGCTAATGACTGCTCTTGTCTTTCACAAACTCAGAATGCTCAGCCAAATGGCCAAGCCTACCAAAAATAGGTTGAACTCGTAGGTGTTCCTCTCCACGGAAGTCTTTAGTAAAAGGCGAAAGACTTATACGCTTTGAAGAGAAACCAGAGTAATTGTGGAGGCCATCCTCGAGAACAGACACCACTATAGTTGTCCCAGTCCAAGCCCTCGCGGTGACCCTCACTTGGCTTTTCCACATCCCAGGCCACACCCTTTCCCCCAGCTGCGCTAGCATGGTTCGTGGCTCTCACCTGTGGCTTCTTTGGCATTGAGTCCAAAAAAGATCCGCTGCTGATGTGCTGAAGTTTCTGCCCTCAATTGAAACCATCTGTTTTGGTTTCGAGATGCGTCTTTGTTTTTCCACAAGGCAGGAGATGGGTGCACCGTTCCCAGAGGCGCTGCAATACCGGGTCGATGCGTGGAGTGAACGGGGCAAGCCCCTCTTTCAGCTCCCAGTGCTAAAATCCATTTAATATATAGTCCCCGTATAGGGGACGTATCAGATATTAAACTGATAAGAACAGATACTACACTTGATCTTAGCCAAAAGGCCGAGAAGCGATGACCCTTAAAGTTTGCTGCGGGAGACGGACTCGTTGCGCAGTCGCCGCAGGTCTTGGTGCGGCTCTTTTGACCTGGCGTAACAGAGGCGCTGGGTAGCTTGGATCGCCCAGGTGCTAATGACTGCTCTTGTCTTTCACAAACTCAGAATGCTCAGCCAAATGGCCAAGCCTACCAAAATAGGTTGAACTCGTAGGTGTTCCTCTCCACGGAAGTCTTTAGTAAAAGGCGAAAGACTTATACGCTTTGAAGAGAAACCAGAGTTATTGTGGAGGCCGTCCTCGAGAACAGACACCACCATAGTTGTCCCAGTCCAAGCCCTCGCGGTGGCCCTCACTTGGCTCTAGAAGCGTGGTTGCTTGAAAAACAGTCTTTGTTGGCTGAACTTTTCGCCTCAACTGCCCTATGGTGGCTTTATAATTCAGCATTGGTGGTTCAGTGGTAGAATTCTCACCTGCACGTGGGAGACCCGGGTCCGATTCCCGGCCAATGCAATAGACAGTTCTTTGTTGTCTGAAAATAAAGTATAATGCCTCCACCACTTGGACTCTGCTACAGCAAACACACAGGTCTTTGGAGTGTACAAGTAAAGAGGGATGTTCTCCGTGCCGACTCCCATTGATTTGAGAACTCAGTGAGATGCTCGACATCAAATCACTGTAAGGGATGACCGGTGGAATGTATCCCTTCTTAAATGACTTGGAGCATATAGAATATCTGTTGAACAATCCACCTTGTTGACCTCGCCAGCGTAGTGGTAGTTACGATGTCTTGTGAATGTGGGCAGATGAGTGGTATAATCTTTGTAAGCCAAGAGGAAAACTAGGTTCCCATTCTCCGCAAATGCAACATAGCTTCACTGTTGTTTGGAATATGTACTAGCACACAATTAGAGAGTTTTACTATTGGGTGACTATTGGCATCGAGTCCAAAAAAGACCCCTGCTGCTGTGCTGCAGTTTGTGGCCCCGATTGGACAAAAACACAAAATACTGTATAAAACAAGAGAAGCAACCTCACTTTTACTTAACTGGAAGTTCTGAGTACTTCTTCCACCTCTGCTTGATAGGAATCGGGATTAAGTTGGAAAAATCATTACAAATTGGCAATGAGGAACGCTTCACGAATTTGCGTGTCATCCTTGCGCAGGGGCCATGCTAATCTTCTCTGTATCGTACCAATTTTTTATATGTGCTATCGAAGTAACACAATATTGCCTTGCATCTGGGGGTATTCCCAGGTCTCCTGAGCAAGGTCAACTTTGTATTATGGTAGCAGAAACACATAGAGCTCAAAAGGGAGCAAAAACACTGGGTTTAAATGGGCCGAAAACTGCAGACAGAAGCTGCGCTAGCATGGTTCGTGGCTCTCGCCTTTGGCTTCTTTTGTCATTGAGTCCAAAAAAGACCCCTGCTGCTGTGCTGCACTTTTGTGCCCCCGATTGGAACCTATGTCTATTTCAAGCCTTATCTGTCTTTAAGGCTTAGGGTTTAAATGTGTTTGATGGGCTTGCTTTGGCCGGCTCAGAGGCAGGAACCCGCCACGCCGTGTCCTTTGTCATTGCAAGACTGCCCTGTCTCTGACCCGTCCAACTCATACTTACCTGGCAGGGGAGATACCATGATCACCAAGGTGGTTCACCCAGGGCGAGGCTCGCCATTGCAACCCCTGCTATGCTGACCGCTGGCGAATTCCCAAATGTGGGGAATCTCGACTGCATAATTTGTGGTAGTGGGGGACTGCGTTCGCGCTCTCCCCTGATTATAGTGTTGAAGAAAAAGGTCAAAGACAACCTGGCTAACAGCTTGCATGTGTGGCGGCTTTCTTTGCTCCAGGAGAGACTTTCTGGTGCCAATGTCCTCCCAAGAGCGTGTCCTTCCTTTGGGCTCGAAATATCTCTGTCCCTTGCAGTGAGCCTCCTCAGCTTGCCAAGCTCCAGAGCAAGCAAGTTCAATTTGTCATCTTTAGCGTCTTTGGCATTGAGTCCAAAAAAAATCCGCTGCAGTTTTCTGCCCTCAATTGAAACAATCTGTTTTGGTTTCGAGATGCGTCTTTGTTTGTTTTTCCACAAGGCAGGAGATGGGGTGCACCGTTCCCAGAGGCGCTGCAATACCGGGTCGATGCGTGGAGTGAACGGGGCAAGCCCCTCTTTCAGCTCCCAGTGCTAAAAATCCATTTAATATATAGTCCCCGTATAGGGGACGTATCAGATATTAAACTGATAAGAACAGATACTACACTTGATCTTAGCCAAAAGGCCGAGAAGCGATGACCCTTAAAGTTTGCTGCGGGAGACGGACTCGTTGCGCAGTCGCCGCAGGTCTTGGTGCGGCTCTTTTGACCTGGCGTAACAGAGGAGCTGGGTAGCTTGGATCGCCCAGGTGCTAATGACTGCTCTTGTCTTTCACAAAACTCAGAATGCTCAGCCAAATGGCCAAGCCTACCAAAAAATAGGTTGAACTCGTAGGTGTTCCTCTCCACGGAAGTCTTTAGTAAAAGGCGAAAGACTTATACGCTTTGAAGAGAACCAGAGTAATTGTGGAGGCCATCCTCGAGAACAGACACCACTATAGTTGTCCCAGTCCAAGCCCTCGCGGTGACCCTCACTTGGCTTTTCCACATCCCAGGCCACACCCTTTCCCCCAGCTTGCGCTAGCATGGTTCGTGGCTCTCACCTGTGGCTTCTTTGGCATTGAGTCCAAAAAAGATCCGCTGCTGATGTGCTGAAGTTTCTGCCCTCAATTGAACCATCTGTTTGGTTTCGAGATGCGTCTTTGTTTTTTCCACAAGGCAGGAGATGGGTGCACCGTTCCCAAGAGGCGCTGCAATACCGGGTCGATGCGTGGAGTGAACGGGGCAAGCCCCTCTTTCAGCTCCCAGTGCTAAAAATCCATTTAATATATAGTCCCCGTATAGGGACGTATCAGATATTAAAACTGATAAGAACAGATACTACACTTGATCTTAGCCAAAAGGCCGAGAAGCGATGACCCTTAAAGTTTGCTGCGGGAGACGGACTCGTTGCGCAGTCGCCGCAGGTCTTGGTGCGGCTCTTTTGACCTGGCGTAACAGAGGCGCTGGGTAGCTTGGATCGCCCAGGTGCTAATGAATGCTCTTGTCTTTCACAAACTCAGAATGCTCAGGCCAAATGGCCAAGCCTACCAAAAATAGGTTGAACTCGTAGGTGTTTCTCTCCACGGAAGTCTTTAGTAAAAGGCGAAAGACTTATACGCTTTGAAGAGAAACCAGAGTATTGTGGAGGCCGTCCTCGAGAACAGACACCACCATAGTTGTCCCAGTCCAAGCCCTCGCGGTGGCCCTCACTTGGCTCTAGGAAGCGTGGTTGCTTGAAAAACAGTCTTTGTTGGCTGAACTTTTCGCCTCAACTGCCCTATGGTGGCTTTATAATTCAGCATTGGTGGTTCAGTGGTAGAATTCTCACCTGCCACGTGGGAGACCCGGGTCCGATTCCCGGCCAATGCAATAGACAGTTCTTTGTTGTCTGAAAATAAAGTATAATGCCTCCACCACTTGGACTCTGCTACAGCAAACACACAGGTCTTTGGAGTGTACAAGTAAAGAGGGATGTTCTCCGTGCCGACCTCCCAGTTGATTTGAGAATCAGTGAGATGCTCGACATCAAAATCACTGTAAGGGATGACCGGTGGAATGTATCCCTTCTTAATGACTTGGAGCATATAGAATATCTGTTGAACCATCCACCCTTGTTGACCTCGCCAGCGTAGTGGTAGTTACGATGTCTGTGTGAATGTGGGGCAGATGAGTGGTATAATCTTTGTAAGCCAACGAGGGAAAACTAGTTTCCCATTCTCCGCAAATGCAACATAGCTTCACTGTTGTTTGGAATATGTACTAGCACACATTAGAGAGTTTTACCTATTGGGTGACTATTGCATCGAGTCCAAAAAGAACCCCTGCTGCTGTGCTGCAGTAGTTTGTGGCCCCGATTTGGAACAAAAACACAAAATACTGTATAAAACAAGAGAAGCAACCTCAACTTTTACTTAACTGGAAAGTTCTGAGTACTTTCTTCCACCTCTGCTTGATAGGAATCGGGATTTAAGTTGGAAAAATCATTACAAATTGGCAATGAGGAACGCTTCATTCACGAATTTGCGTGTCATCCTTGCGCAGGGGCCATGCTAATCTTCTCTGTATCGTACCAATTTTATTATATTTGCTATCGAAGTAACACAATATTTGCCTTGCATCTGGGGGGTATTCCCAGGTCCTCTGAGCAAGGTCAACTTTGTATTATGGTAGCAGAACACATAGAGCTCAAAGGGAGCAAAACACTGGGTTTAAATGGGCCGAAAACTGCAGACAGAAGCTGCGCTAGCATGGTTTCGTGGCTCTCGCCTTTGGCTTCTTTGGTCATTGAGTCCAAAAAAAGACCCCTGCTTGCTGTGCTGCACTTTGTGCCCCCGATTGGAACCTATGTCTATTTCAAGCCTTATCTGTCTTTAAGGCTTAGGGTTAAATGTGTTTGATGGGCTGCTTTGGCCGGCTCAGAGGCAGGAACCGCCACGCCGTGTCCTTTGTCATTGCAAGACTGCCTGTCTCTGACCCGTCCAACTCATACTTACCTGGCAGGGGAGATACCATGATCACCAAGGTG
>JAMFTG010002957.1:0-12500 GCA_023974075.1 Chaenocephalus aceratus
GTAATCTATAGGTTACTCACCAGGTAAGGGGCTGATAACTAGCGTAAATCTATAGTTATCACCAGTTCGAGGCTGATGCTAGCGGTAATCTCTAGGTTACTCACCAGGTAGGGGCTGAGGCTAGCTGTAATCTATAGGTTACTCCCAGGTATGGGCGATACTAGCTGTTAACTATAGGTTACTCACCAGGTAGGGGCTGATGCTAGCTGTAAATCGATAGGTTACTCACCAGTAGGGGCTGAGCTAGCGTCATCTATAGTTACTCACCAGAGGGGCTGGATGCTAGCTTAATTTAGGTTACTCACCAGGTAGGGGCTGGATGGCGTCGCCACCTCCGTGTCCAGGCACGGACATGTTGAGCAGCTGAGGGAGGTAGAGTCCACCCTCGCTGTCGTTGAGCTGAAAAGACGGTTCCCGCATTACGCCTGCACCCCCGGCTCTTTGGATTAACAGTAGGAGATCGGCCTGGAGACTCAAACAGCTTGGATCGAACAGGCGGAGCAGCCACGAATGTTTGGACGAAGAGGGGTTAGCGAAGCCGCGAGCGAAGGAATCCGGTTCGAGAGCATGAAGAAGAGGAAGGAGGAGGAGAGCGTCTCGCTGGGAAGAAACGCCATTTGTTTTAACTTCATCTTTCGCAGACTACCTCTCTATTCCTCTCGTCTTCCTCCTTGATGGAGCTGGTGTCCGGGCTGATGACCCACTGAGGACCAGAAGATCTCCGACTGTTGTTGTTGTTGTTGTTGTTGATCGCCCTGTTGTTGTGGTTGCTGTCGTTTTTGATCGTCCAGTTGCTGTTGTTGTTGTTGTTGTTGCTGCTGTTGATGATGATCTTCCTGTTGTTGTTGTTGATGATCGTCCTGTTGTTGATGATGATCTTCCTGTTGTTGTTGTTGTTGTTGTTGTTGTTGTTGATGATCGTCCTGTTGTTGTGGTGGTTGCTGTTGATGATCGTCCTGTTGTTGTTGTTGTTGATGTTGATCGTCCTGTTGTTGTTGCTGCTCACACACCTCTCTGTTCTGCAGCTTCACTTGGAGCAGGACCTCCTGGCAGGCCTTCAGAGCCACTTCAGGGTCGATCACTGAGGGCAGCGAGGCGTCGGGGAGAAAGAGAGGCAGAGTTAAGGGCTGCCGCTACAGAGGCCTGACGCCAGGAGAGCAGTGCTGGTTACCATGGGGACGCTCTGGTTACCATGGGGACGCTCTGTGTGGACCTGAACAGAACCAAAGAGCCCACCGCACATTACGCATTGGGTTTGATGGGACCCTCCTACTTCAATCCACTCTATCAGGGTATACAGTTCTTCTGTGTGTGCCCCCTGACCCGCCCTCATCGCCACGGCGACCTCAGGCAGCGTTACCCAAAGTGCAAATATTATCATTTTCAAAATCCGTTTTTATGTTTTTTGGCATTTTTAAAACACAAAGATAATAAAACATGATAATGACTGGGTTCTTCTGTGTGTCTGAGCCTGAGCCCAGGTCCACCTGCTGGTCTGTGACTGATGAACACCTGGACCTCTGACAGAACGTCTGTTTGCAACTCCAAATATATTTATGTGTAAAAGACATGAAAAGTGTATTTTGCATAATTGTTGACCTTTAAAGTATAATCGTATTGTTCTAACAGTATGAGGATATCAAAGGGTCTGGCACTCACCCAGGTCCGGCCCCTCACCCTGGTCTGGCCCCTCACCCTGGTCTGGCCCCTCACCCTGGTCTGGCCCCTCACCCTGGTCCGGCCCCTCACCCTGGTCCGCCCTCAGGTCCATCTCCATGTGGTCCTCAGAGATGATGTCCAACGGAGGAGTCTGTCCTCTGGACGACTCGCTGCTGCTCCCAATGCTACCTGTGCTACCGATGCTACCGCTAGGAGAGGAGCTACGTGGGCTAGCACTGGGGGAGGAGGGCTGCTCGCTGTGGGGGGGGGGAGGCGGCTGCAGTTTGGGGCGCTGCGAGTGATGAAGGTGATGATGATGATGGTGGTGAGGGCAGTCAGAAGAGCTCTCAGAACAACAGGAGGAGGATGAAGAGGAGGAGGAAGAGGAGGCGCTGGAGGGGGAGGAGGGGCAGGAGAAAGTGGTGGGGGAGGAGGCGCCAGGGGGGGGGAGGGGGACCAGCGGGGGCGGGGCTTATAGCAGAGGGGGCGGGGCTTATGTGAAGAAGAGCGGGGGAGAGGGACACCTCGGCGTCCGCCATCTTGGAAAAACACACCTAGAGAGAAAGAGATTCAAAGGTTTAATAACTGAAACATGTTAACCCTTTAAACATCAGCAGGAGAGGACTCTTTAAAGTAGAGACACTACATACTGATATACACCTGAACATCAGCAGGAGAGGACTCTTTAAAGTAGAGACACCACATACTGATATACACCTGACCATCAGCAGGAGAGGACTCTTTAAAGTAGAGACACTATATACTGATATACACCTGAACATCAGCAGGAGAGGACTCTTTAAAGTAGAGACACTACATACTGATATACACCTGAACATCAGCAGGAGAGGACTCTTTAAAGTAGAGACACCACATACTGATATACACCTGACCATCAGCAGGAGAGGACTCTTTAAAGTAGAGACACTACATACTGATATACACCTGAACATCAGCAGGAGAGGACTCTTTAAAGTAGAGACACTACATACTGATATACACCTGAACATCAGCAGGAGAGGACTCTTTAAAGTAGAGACACCACATACTGATATACACCTGAACATCAGCAGGAGAGGACTCTTTAAAGTAGAGACACTACATACTGATATACACCTGAACATCAGCAGGAGAGGACTCTTTAAAGTAGAGACACCACATACTGATATACTCCTGAACATCAGCAGGAGAGGACTCTTTAAAGTAGAGACACTACATACTGATATACACCTGAACATCAGCAGGAGAGGACTCTTTAAAGTAGAGACACCACATACTGATATACACCTGAACATCAGCAGGAGAGGACTCTTTAAAGTAGAGACACTACATACTGATATACACCTGAACATCAGCCGGAGAGGACTCTTTAAAGTAGAGACACTACATACTGATATACACCTGAACATCAGCAGGAGAGGACTCTTTAAAGTAGAGACACCACATACTGATATACTCCTGAACATCAGCAGGAGAGGACTCTTTAAAGTAGAGACACTACATACTGATATACACCTGAGCATCAGCAGGAGAGGACTCTTTAAAGTAGAGACACTACATACTGATATACACCTGAACATCAGCAGCAGAGGACTCTTTAAAGTAGAGAGGACTCTTTAAAGTAGAGACACAACAAGTAGATTATTACTATACTGTTATTAAGCACTGATGTAAGGAGTATTTAAGGGGCATGACGTGTGCAGTTCAGGTCAAAGTGTGAAGTGTACACACACACACACACACACACACGCGCACACACACACACACACGCGCACACACACGCACTTGTATTATTGAGTATTATGGGAGTACACTGAAGGAGTATTATAGTACACATATAGAAGTTATAGAGTTCGTCACAGCAGCAGTTTGAGTCAAAAAGGACTTAATAGTTAATACTTAGAATAAAACCCATATAAACAAAGAGTGTATGTGTTCAGTATTATGGGAGTACACTAAAGGAGTAGTATTACAGGAGATGTGTACTTGTATTATTGAGTATTATGGGAGTACACTAAAGGAGTAGTATTACAGGAGGTGTGTACTTGTATTATAGAGTATATACACTACAGCACACACAGTATAGTTTAAGCATGACCTGCATAGTGAGCAAAAAGAGGAAATGGAGATATACAAACCCAGATACTGAGATACTGCGCCATGCCAGCAGTACTCTCAGCTGTAGTATTTATCAGAGTATTTACGGTACATTTGACAAGAAACCCCCCCGGTATAATCGGGAGGAAACACCCCGGATTCAGAGCCTGTGCCCGGGCAGAAAGAGGCCCTTCGCTTGGGGACAAACATCCAGAACATCCGGGGGGAAAGAGGCGCACCTACCCGGGGTTGAGGCTCGAATCCCGGGTTAAAACCTGGCGGTGGTCCGGGTCAAAGCTCCAGGTTTTAGGACATCTGGTCCAGAGTTTCTGATGTGTTTTTCTGGCCTGGCTCGGCTCGGATTTAAGGCAGCAGCTGTGACGCAACTTCCGGCCAGAGGACAGCCGCAGTCCCGGAGAACCACACTTCCACTACGTCCTTTCACAATAAGAGCAGCAGGAGGACGGTTCAGAAAAAAAAGGCAAAGAAAGTTTTTTTGCTGTTTACTTACATGTTTTGGTTAGTTCTTTTTTATTTAAAAAAAAGTGTAGCACACAAATCACCTGCTGCCGGCAGGCCCGCCTTAACCTGCCATCAGGCCCTGGGGCTGATAGGTTTTGTAGGCCCCCTATTTAAACAACAAATTCATGTATAGCCTCGGCAGGCTCTGTGATGGCACTTCTCCACCCTGCTCTGCGCGCGCCTGGTCCTCTCCTCCAGATGACTGACGTATCGGGCCTCCCTCATGTATCTGTCCGGTTGCCGTTGGCTCCCCTCCACGTAGCAAGTCCTCGTCGTCCTCTCATCTCCTCCAACAGATAATGTCCCTCCTGTCTGTTTTTCCTCTCCCGCTACTCCATCGCCATCAGTACCAGACGGCCTACTTGGCTCCGAGGCCGCTCGGTACAGAACTCATCCGTCCTCCCTCCTCATCCCGGCCTACAGGTTTAAAATAACCTGTCAGCTATTTTTTGTAATAGCTGCTTGTCTCGAAACTCCTTTTCCCTCAACAATTTCCTTTCCCGAGCGCCACTCTCAAACTTTTTCTTCTCAAACTTTTTCTCCTAAACATCTGTCACTCAATCACTCGCAATTTGAATAAGTCACATGTGAAGCATATTCTCATTCTGATTGGCTGTTGAGTGGTGCCCACTGACTGTTACGGAGTCATCTCTGGAATCCATCGATCTGATTGGTTAGCGGAGCAAATGATCAAAATACTACGGAGGGAAGATATTTTCGTTTGGATTACTGGTCTGGGGGAAGCTCACGAGTGTGTGTGTTTGTATACGTGTGTGTGTTTGTGTAATTTTGCGTTTGTGTGTGTTGTGTTTGTTTCCCGGGAAAACCCTCACGAGAAACACCGGCTGTTGTTATGCCTGCTGTGACGTCAAGTTACTCCGTTCTCCGCTTGTAATTATGCCGAAGCTTCAAAGTTGTATTTATCTGAATTTGCCGAAACAAGTTTAATATTCTGAAAGCCAAGACTTTGTTTATTTGAAACCAGATGAAAACAAACTGTAACGGACCCTGCCGTGTTATCTATGATTACTATACGCCTTACATTCATAATTTCAGCCGGAGGGAGGGGGGGTGAGTGGCGAGGGAGAGCTGTCATCTTCCCTTTACAAGCTTCAAAAATGTATTTATCATGTGATTTTGGAAATAAAAGTTTCATATTCTGAAAGCCAAGACTTTGTTTATTTAAATGTTTTTTAAAAACATCCGAAATAAAAAACTTTTTTATTGGCTCATGATAGGCCCCTGATCTCCGTAGGCCCCTGGGCTTCAGGTCAGCCCGTGCATTAAGGCGGCCCTGGCTGTAGGCAGGCCCACCTTACCACACGCGCCCACACACGCGCACACGGCCTCAATGCCAGGTATCGGTAGATGAGCATGATCATTATCTCCGGTGGATTAACACAAACCTAGTTATCTAAACCGATGCAGGATACTGGGAATCAATGAATAGTGCGGCATTGCCTGAGTGATCTGAGTACTTCTACTTTTACTCAAGTACAAGTTCTGAGTAATTGTACTTTTACTCAAGTACCAGATCTGAGTACTACTACTTTTACTCAAGTACCAGATCTGAGTACTTCTCCCACCTGTGTAAACATACTGTATATACATGTATACAAAGTGCAGTACTAGTACTCTTTACTCTGTTATGTACATCATGTTAAAGGTGGGGTGGGTATGGAGAACCCAGATCGAGTGATCTAGAATCTAAAAATACACAACCGAAACAATCTGCCTCTTCCTTCAGACTTCCTCGCGGATCCTCCAACGCACACGAACGCACACATGACCAATGAGGGCACCAGATAAGTTAGTGCATGAGATGGAAGGCAGGTAGGACGTCCAGTCACCTGACCCGGGCCGAGGCAGATGATTGGTCGTGCTTTTTACAGCGCCACGGCTTCCAAGCATTTAATGTATTCATTGCTATTGAAGGGAATGACCTACCCTAACTTTAAGTGTTTCTGAAGTGAATGACCTACCCTAACTTTAAGTGTTTCTGAAGGGAATGACCTACCCCACCTTTAAGTGTTTCTGAAGGGAATGACCTACCCCACCTTTAAGTGTTTCTGAAGTGAATGACCTACCCCACCTTTAAGTGTTTCTGAAGTGAGTAACCTACCCCACCTTTAAGTGTTTCTGAAGGGAATGACCTACCCCACCTTTAAGTGTTTCTGAAGGGAATGACCTACCCCACCTTTAAGTGTTTCTGAAGTGAATGACCTACCCCACCTTTAAGTGTTTCTGAAGTGAATGACCTACCCCGCCTTTAAGTGTTTCTGAAGGGAATGACCTACCCCGCCTTTAAGTGTTTCTGAAGTGAATGACCTACCCCACCTTTAAGTGTTTCTGAAGGGAATGACCTACCCCACCTTTAAGTGTTTCTGAAGGGAATGACCTACCCCACCTTTAAGTGTTTCTGAAGGGAATGACCTCCCCCACCTTTAAGTGTTTCTGAAGTGAATGACCTACCCCACCTTTAAGTGTTTCTGAAGGGAATGACCTCCCCCACCTTTAAGTGTTTCTGAAGTGAATGACCTACCCCACCTTTAAGTGTTTCTGAAGGGAATGACCTCCCCCACCTTTAAGTGTTTCTGAAGTGAATGACCTACCCCACCTTTAAGTGTTTCTGAAGGGAATGACCTCCCCCACCTTTAAGTGTTTCTGAAGTGAATGACCTACCCCACCTTTAAGTGTTTCTGAAGGGAATGACCTACCCCACCTTTAAGTGTTTCTGAAGTGAATGACCTACCCACCTTTAAGTGTTTCTGAAGGGAATGACCTACCCCACCGTTAAGTGTTTCTGAAGTGAATGACCTACCCCACCTTTAAGTGTTTCTGAAGTGAATGACCTACCCCGCCTTTAAGTGTTTCTGAAGTGAATGACCTACCCCACCTTTAAGTGTTTCTGAAGTGAATGACCTACCCCGCCTTTAAGTGTTTCTGAAGTGAATGACCTACCCCGCCTTTAAGTGTTTCTGAAGTGAATGACCTACCCCGCCTTTAAGTGTTTCTGAAGTGAATGACCTACCCCACCGTTAAGTGTTTCTGAAGTGAATGACCTACCCCACCTTTAAGTGTTTCTGAAGTGAATGACCTACCCCGCATTTAAGTGTTTCTGAAGGGAATGACCTACCCCACCGTTAAGTGTTTCTGAAGTGAATGACCTACCCCACCTTTAAGTGTTTCTGAAGTGAATGACCTACCCCGCCTTTAAGTGTTTCTGAAGTGAATGACCTACCCCGCCTTTAAGTGTTTCTGAAGGGAATGACCTACCCCGCCTTTAAGTGTTTCTGAAGGGAATGACCTACCCCGCCTTTAAGTGTTTCTGAAGGGAATGACCTACCCCACCTTTAAGTGTTTCTGAAGTGAATGACCTACCCCACCGTTAAGTGTTTCTGAAGTGAATGACCTACCCCGCCTTTAAGTGTTTCTGAAGTGAATGACCTACCCCACCTTTAAGTGTTTCTGAAGTGAATGACCTACCCCGCCTTTAAGTGTTTCTGAAGTGAATGACCTACCCCACCTTTAAGTGTTTCTGAAGGGAATGACCTACCCTACCTTTAAGTGTTTCTGAAGTGAATGACCTACCCCACCTTTAAGTGTTTCTGAAGTGACGCGAGAGTAAAGAGGGGAAGACGTTAATAAACAGAGGAGAAGAAGAGAACGTCACTTCCTTTATTCCAGTCGTCAGGTAGGAAAATATATTCACACGAGTCGCCCGTCTCTCCGACAGGAAGTCAAGCTGCATCACAGATTATTGGGCAACGTTTACATTTTTTTCTTTCTTTTTTTACCAACGTCGACTCCCCGAAATTAAATATTCAATTAAAGTGCAAAACAAAACCAAGCACAGCTGAGCACGGGGGGGGGGGGGGGGGGGGGGCAGTCTTTAAGCACGGGGGGGGGGGGGGGGGGGCAGTCTTTGATACAGAAACACGCGGGAGAGAAACCATGCAAAGCAAAACACATCAGACACTTATAATAATAATAGAATCTGCACAACAACGAGCTGTACAACCGTCGGACACGAAGCAGAGACACGGAGGACAACTAAATAAAACGGCTGCTCTCAAATCTGTCTGGTGTCAGAGTCACACTCAGAGACTACATTACCCAGAAGCCCCAGCTGAGTGTGTCTCTGACAGGAGACAGGGCTACTGTTAGCCTTCTTTACCCCAGAAACTGCGGAGAGACCAGGATCCTCGAACGCCTCGTCATGCCGTCACCTTTTAATCAAAGTATTTACCTGATGATTCATCACAGATGTCACATGACCCTCGTTCAGGTCACATGACCCTCGTTCAGGTCACATGACAGCCGTTCAGGTCACATGACAGCCGTTCAGGTCACACGACCCTCGTTCAGGTCACACGACCCTCGTTCAGGTCACATGACAGCCGTTCAGGTCACATGACAGCCGTTCAGGTCACATGACCCTCGTTCAGGTCACATGACCCTCGTTCAGGTCACATGACAGCCGTTCAGGTCACATGACAGCCGTTCAGGTCACATGACCCTTGTTCAGGTCACATGACCCTCGTTCAGGTCACATGACCCTCGTTCAGATCACATGACCCTCGTTCAGATCACATGACCCTCGTTCAGGACACATGACCCTTGTTCAGGTCACATGACCCCCGTTCAGGTCACATGACAGCCGTTCAGGTCACATGACCCCCGTTCAGGTCACATGACAGCCGTTCAGGTCACATGACCCTTGTTCAGGTCACATGACCCTCGTTCAGGTCACATGACAGCCGTTCAGGTCACATGACCCTCGTTCAGATCACATGACCCTCGTTCAGATCACATGACCCTCGTTCAGGACACATGACCCCCGTTCAGGTCACATGACCCTTGTTCAGGTCACATGACCCCCGTTCAGGTCACGTGACCCCCGTTCAGGTCAGGAGTGAAAGGGACAGCTCCTGTGTTATGAGATGTCAGCAGGTCATGGTGAACCCCTGCCACGTTAATATGAGACTTGGTGACTCAGAAATAAGCTTAAGTCCCACAATAACACAACAAATGTCCCGATTGTATTTCCACTACACCAGCACCTCAGTGTCTTTGGGACTGGTGTCAGTCGGTGGTTTACTGGTCTTGTTGGGTGACTCTGGAGCCTCTGAGCGACCCTTTAAAACACCAAAGTCTCACATTAAGAAACAGCTGATGGACAACAGACTGCATTCATTTAACCTGCAGAGCTCAGCAGTTACTGGTCCAACTCTGTGGGAAGCTGTCCCTTTAAGACACCACTGTCCCTTTAAGAGGCTCCTGTCCCTTTAAGACACCACTGTCCCTTTAAGAGGCTCCTGTCCCTTTAAGACACGACTGGTCCTTTAAGAGGCTCCTGTCCCTATAAGACATGACTGTCCCTTTAAGACACCACTGTTCCTTTAAGAGGCTCCTGTCCCTTTAAGACACCACTGTTCCTTTAAGAGGCTCCTGTCCCTTTAAGACACGACTGTTCCTTTAAGAGGCTCCTGTCCCTTTAAGACACCACTGTTCCTTTAAGAGGCTCCTGTCCCTTTAAGACACGACTGTTCCTTTAAGAGGCTCCTGTCCCTTTAAGACACGACTGTTCCTTTAAGAGGCTCCTGTCCCTTTAAGAGGCTCCTGTCCCTATAAGACACGACTGTCCCTTTAAAACACGACTGTTCCTTTAAGAGGCTCCTGTCCCTTTAAGACACGACTGTTCCTTTAAGAGGCTCCTGTCCCTTTAAGACACGACTGTTCCTTTAAGAGGCTCCTGTCCCTTTAAGAGGCTCCTGTCCCTATAAGACACGACTGTCCCTTTAAAACACGACTGTTCCTTTAAGAGGCTCCTGTCCCTTTAAGACACCACTGTTCCTTTAAGAGGCTCCTGTCCCTATAAGACACGACTGTCCCTTTAAGACACGACTGTTCCTTTAAGAGGCTCCTGTCCCTATAAGAGGCTCCTGTCCCTATAAGACACGACTGTCCCTTTAAGACACGACTGTTCCTTTAAGAGGCTCCTGTCCCTTTAAGAGGCTCCTGTCCCTTTAAGACACGACTGTTCCTTTAAGAGGCTCCTGCCAATCAATCAGCAGGTAAACATCCCACAACAGGAAGTGACATCAGAGGACGCTGAGGTTGATTCTTATAGAGAACCGCAGTGACGCGTGCTAAAACCCGGATGTAAACTCCTTCGGGTTCCTTCGAGGTCTGTGTTGGGACACATGGAAGAGACGGATCACGCTACCTTCGTTCAGATCGTTTCCAAACCCTACGGAGAGATCCCGTTGCTTTTTGCGAAGGAACCGGAAGTGCTAACAATGCTAACTTGCTTCCGGGTTTTAGGACGCGTCACTGCGGTCCTCTGTGCGGTCGCTCCGCTACCCGAAACCCGATCCTTACATCTTTGATTATCTAACCCGTTTGTGTTTTTGAGCCACGAGGCTCCACAGTGAAATATTCCCAGAACCAGAGCTCCCAGTGAGAGAAACCGAGCAGCTGGGCTCTTCCTGCCTTCGACTCTCTGCGGCCTGATGGCCCAGTCCGTCCCAGGGACAGATCCAAACTGGGACGGACTGGACTCCTTGAGTTTCCTGTCTTTAAACCCAGTTTCTGAACCTCTGGTAAACGCTTCCCTCTGCAGTCGAACACGTAACTCTGAACTGTATTTCATCGATGCATAAAAACCATGACCCCGAGGACCTCCCGCGGTTACAGGTCTGTTTGAAGACGGTCATTTCAACATGTTGGCACTTTGTTTTCTCATACAAAAAGAGAGCATCAACAGAGCTGCTTTAAACTCACTTTCCCATCATGCAACAGGAGTCATTTTAACAGTCAAAGAAATCACACTGTTGGCGTCCCTTTGAAACACAGGACGGAGGGACGCACACCTGTACACACACACACACACACACACACACACACCTGTACACACACATGGATGTGCGAGTGTTGATGTGAAACAGTGATATGCGGTTTGAAGCACCAACGAAGAAGAAGACGCCCGGAGGCGGTTTGGCAGAAAAAACAAACAATGTGGCGTAACCACGACGTCCACCAACGAAGAAGAAGATGGGGGGGGGGGGCGGATCGTTTCTAACCTCTTTCTGGGAATCTTTCGATAGAGACAAACATTTTCCATTCTACTTCTAATTGTTAATTTTAACAAATATTTTTAAGTTAAAATTGAAAAAGCAGATTTTTTTAAAGTGTTGTATCTTTTTACAAAATAGGGTTAGCATCATGTGAACTGGTTTAATTATTTTTTCTCACATTTTATCGAAACACATCCCATAATTTCCCTCAACTCAAACACAGTGAACTCTAACGTCAGAGGAGCTAGTGCAAAGGAAGCATGGCAACGATAGCTAAGCTAGGCTAGTGCTAGGCTCGACTAGGTTTAGGCTAGGCTAGTGCTAGGCTAGGTTTAGGCTAGTGCTAGGCTTGACTAGGTTTAGGCTAGGCCAGTGCTAGGCTAGGCTAGTGCTAGGCTCGACTAGGTTAGGCTAGGCTAGTGCTAGGCTCGACTAGGTTTAGGCTAGGCTAGTGCTAGGCTCGACTAGGTTTAGGCTAGGCTAGTGCTAGGCTTGACTAGGTTTAGGCTAGGCTAGTGCTAGGCTCGACTAGGTTTAGGCTAGGCTAGTGCTAGGCTAGCGCTAGGTTTAGGCTAGGCTAGTGCTAGGCTAGGCTAGGCTACAGAGGCTGGCCCTCTTCCCTCAGTATTACTGCATGCTGACTCTTCAGGTCACTTGGTGATGAAGACAAACTGCTTCAGGCCACATTAACAGCTTGTAATAACTATAGTAATGAATAATAAACTGTATCTCTGCTGGGCCGGCTAATAAGAGCTAATGTCAGTCGGGGGAAACGTTACACCCCGTCGGGCCGAGCTGCTGTCGCTAAGGGGTTCCCTGTGGAAGTGGAATCACGTCAACACCACTCATGATGTTTAAATAAATGTTCTCCAGTTTCAACTTTGTGGGGAGATTTACTCTCTTATAACTCTCAACGCATTTTAAAACACCTTCACTAAAGAAACTCCACCGACTTTAAAGTCTCATTCAATTTAACGAACCGATGATATTAATAATTAATAACTGAATTTAGTCAGAATGTGGTTCATCTTATGAGGACACACACACACACACACACACACACACACACACACACACACACACACACACACACACACACACACACAAGGCGGCGCTCCGGTGAAGATCTAAGGAACCTCGAGA
>JAMFTG010002957.1:17500-21452 GCA_023974075.1 Chaenocephalus aceratus
CCGGCCTCGGGACCCACTGCAGAATTCTGACTTTTTTCTCAGAACAAAAAAACATTTATTTTTTTGGGAGATTAAAGTCACTGAAGTCTGACTTTAATCTCAGAAAGTCAGACTAAAGTCAGACTTCTGAGGAAAAAGTCAGAATTCTGAGATTAAAGATTTTTTTCTCAGAACAAAAAAAATTAAAATCCTTTGGGAGAAAAAAGTCAGAGACACCGGTAACCGTCTGAATTCTGACTTGTTTCGGTGGTGTGTTCACAAACTACAACACACTTGCATATTGACTACATTACATATCCTCCAGCTGCAGAACACAAACCTGACAGAAAGGTAATTTGTTCATGTAATTCAAGACCTTTTAACACTGCTAAGATGTTTAAGGATTCAAACAAGAGCAGCTGCATGCTTCATCGTTCTTCTATGGAAACAGACAGTTGCAAAACACAATGTACTGTTTCCTCTTGCTGTGTGTACATTGTAAAATGATATGCGCTTACCCAGGTGAATGACAGGTGAATGTGGAGCTAACCCCTTATCTGACCATCGACTGGAATATAAAGTTGCAAAGCAAGTGCCTTGTTCAAAGCATACTTGTTTATTCAGAACATATTTTATACGAGTGTAAAAAGTAATTAAGACATAATCTTAAAATAATGCTTAAAATGTTTTATGATCAAATGTTTCCTCAGGCGTCACACCGCCTGGATTCCAAATGTCTTGTTAAAGTTTCAAGTGGTGGACTGGGTGGTTCTTCTAAATACACACACACACACACACCACACACACCACACACACACACACACACACACACACACACACACACACACACACACACACACACACACACACACACACACACACACACACACACACACACACACACTCAGATGTGCATATAAACAGACTGAACTAGTCTTCTACCAGTTATCTTAGTTATGATTACAATTGTTTGCTTTTTACTAAGATTGCAAGTATTGCTTTGATACTGAGAGACATTCTGAAGGTAAGTTGTATTCCGTCTCAACATCTGTGTTGCAGGCGTTGCTGTGTGCAACAACACCTATCTTTTATGTTTGGATACTTTAATAATTGTTATTGCACTGGCACGTCACATCTTGTGGATCAACCAATAATTTAAAAAAAAAAGCAAAGCAAAAGGGCTGTAATTCTCCGGTCATCCTTGTGCGGAATTGCCGACTGCAATGTGTAAATCTCTCACTGAAGCTGGTTCTACGGTTACCGGGATTTCTGACTTTTTTTCTCCCAAAGAATTTTGACTTTTTTTGTTCTGAGAAAAAAGTCAGAATTCTGACTTTTTTCTCAGAACAAAAAAAAATTTTTTTTTTTAAAATCCTCCCAAAAAAAATATTCATGTGGCCCTAATCCTCTTCCGTACTTTTCAGCATACAATATTCAGGGTTCATACACTTTCACCAATGACTTTTCCATGACCTCTCAATGACCTCTCCATGACCTTTACCTCATTTTCCATGACCAAACAAAACTTACCACTGAAATGGATTATGTGAACATGGAGCATGTGGTGCCTGTCTAACACTAATCACATTCTTCTCCTCGCTGAAGCAACGGCAGCCAGGGAGGCAAAGTCATCAGGTGTGGAAAGGTGACGAGGACCCGACCCCCGACCCCACGGGACATCGGCTTTAAAGTGAGGAGCAGAGGATGCTAGCCGTCAGAGCAACTGAAGCAGGTAGTAAGAACAGAAACGCCAAAGAGTCACATCTAGTAGAAATATATATAAAAGTATTTATTTTAATTAGCAGTCAGTTTATAATTCTGGCTGTTGAGCATTTTGGAAATGTATTTCCATGCCTCTGCCAGGCTGAGTCTTTCTGTCTGTGTACTGGTGTGAAGTAACTACGTTCATACACTCAACAAGTACTATACGGGGGTACAGTTTTGAGATACTTGTACTTTATTAAGTATTTCAATGTTTCTTTTGATACTTTGTACTTCTACTCACTACAGTTCAGAGGTACATGGTGTACTTCTACTCACTACAGTTCAGAGGTACATGGTGTACTTCTACTCTCTACAGTTCAGAGGTACATGGTGTACTTCTACTCCTCTACAGTTCAGAGGTACATGGTGTACTTCTACTCCTCTACAGTTCAGAGGTACATGGTGTACTTCTACTCCTCTACAGTTCAGAGGTACATGGGTGTACTTCTACTCACTACAGTTCAGAGGTACATGGTGTACTTCTACTCACTACAGTTCAGAGGTACATGGTGTACTTCTACTCCTCTACAGTTCACAGGTACATGGTGTACTTCTACTCCTCTACAGTTCAGAGGTACATGGTGTACTTCTACTCACTACAGTTCAGAGGTACATGGTGTACTTCTACTCACTACAGTTCAGAGGTACATGGTGTACTTCTACTCCACTACAGTTCAGAGGTACATGGTGTACTTCTACTCCACTACAGTTCAGAGGTACATGGTGTACTTCTACTCCTCTACAGTTCAGAGGTACATGGTGTACTTCTACTCCTCTACAGTTCAGAGGTACATGGTGTAACTTCTACTCCTCTACAGTTCAGAGGTACATGGTGTACTTCTACTCCTTTACAGTTCAGAGGTACATGGTGTACTTCTACTCACTACAGTTCAGAGGTACATGGTGTACTTCTACCTCCACTACAGTTCAGAGGTACATGGTGTACTTCTACTCCACTACAGTTCAGAGGTACATGGTGTACTTCTACTCCTCTACAGTTCAGAGGTACATGGTGTACTTCTACTCCTCTACAGTTCAGAGGTACATGGTGTACTTCTACTCCTTTACAGTTCAGAGGTACATGGTGTACTTCTACTCCTCTACAGTTCAGAGGTACATGGTGTACTTCTACTCCTCTACAGTTTCAGAGGTACATGGTGTACTTCTACTCCTCTACAGTTCAGAGGTACATGGTGTACTTCTACTCCTCTACAGTTCAGAGGTACATGGTGTTACTTCTACTCCTCTACAGTTCAAGGTACATGGTGTACTTCTACTCACATACAGTTCAGAGTACATGGTGTAACTTCTACTCACTACAGTTCAGAGGTACATGGTGTACTTCTACTCCTCTACAGTTCAGAGGTACATGGTGTACTTCTACTCCTCTACAGTTCAGAGGTACATGGTGTACTTCTACTCACTACAGTTCAGAGGTACATGGTGTACTTCTACTCACTACAGTTCAGAGGTACATAGTGTACTTCTACTCTCTACAGTTCAGAGGTACATGGTGTAACTTCTACTCTCAGTACAGTTCAGTAGGTACATGGTGTACTTCTAACTCCACTACAGTTCAGAGGTACATGGTGTACTTCTACTCCACTACAGTTCAGAGGTACATGGTGTACTTCTACTTTCACTACATTCAGAGGTACATGGTGTAGCTTCTACTCACTACAGTTCAGAGGTACATGGTGTACTTCTACTCACTACAGTCAGAGGTACATGGTTGTACTTCTACTCACTACAGTTCAGAGGTACATGGTGTACTTCTACTCCACTACAGTTCAGAGGTACATGGTGTACTTCTACTCCTCTACAGTTCAGAGGTACATGGTGTACTTCTACTCCTCTACAGTTCAGAGGTACATGGTGTACTTCTACTCCACTACAGTTCAGAGGTACATGGTGTTTGACTTCTCAGAGGTACATGGTGTACTTCTACTCACTACAGTTCAGAGGTACATGGTGTACTTCTACTCCACTACAGTTCCGAGGTACATGGTGTACTTCTACCTCATACAGTTCAGAGGTACATGGTGTACTTCTACTCACTACAGTTCAGAGGTACATGGTGTACTTCTACTCTCTACAGTTCAGAGGTACATGGTGTACTTCTACTCCTCTACAGTTCAGAGGTACATGGTGTACTTCTACTCACTACAGTTCAGAGGTACATGGTGTACTTCCAGTACTGGTGTACTTC
>JAMFTG010002958.1:0-24006 GCA_023974075.1 Chaenocephalus aceratus
CTATAAATAAAGAACTACGGCAGATCTGTAATATACAATGCAGCCGAACCGTGTATTACAATGCCGTTATGTGATGACTTTCAAAGAGAAAAGCAAGAACACTCGGAATTAAGTATTATTTTATTCTTTTAAAATGTTTTCCGGATTTCATATCATATAAACACCAAATCCCAGCATGCATTGCGGCTAAAACATCCAATAAGCGAGCTTAAAACCATAGCTGAGGATCTTGGGTAATCGCTCGAAATGCCTACGTCTGTTTCCGGTTATTTTTATTTTGAAATTCAGTTCCTGACGGACGCCAAAAAAGCCCGAGATTATGGAATTAAACCAATAAATAAAAGCAAGGATAATTGAGTGTTATTGGTGAGTAAATAACAGTGTGTTATTTTGAAAAGAATAACAAATTAGAAGGAAAAAAAGATTTAAAAAATACAGATTTCAGTATCCTGAGGCTCTGAGCCCCATTTACTTTCCTCACAGACGGCAACAAAAGTCAGAAATTATACAATTTCAAATAAAAGCAATAACTGTGGCTTGATATTGAGTAAGAACATGTTTTTATGAACCACACAGCTTCCGGTCTTCCTCGACCCGACCGGAGAAAAAGACGTGCTGCAGGCAGTAGAAATACATTGCTTTTAAAATCGTGCTGTGCAACACGAAAAAAAGGGGCAAATCGTGATGGTGAACACGAATCAATAGATTAAAAATCGTGTTGGTGAACACGAAATGCCGTGAGACTGGGTTGGGATAGCACAGATAGATGAATAAGAATGGTGGTTATCACGCTCTGTGGATAAGTAACACTCAGCATTACTAAAACACTCACTCTTGGCTAGGTCCCTTCACTTATGGCATTATTGATCTCATCTTGGCTGCCAGACATGATATAATAATAATGAGACACTGAGCAATACTGTAATTGGTTCAGAAGCCATCAAGTCCTGAAAAAATATCTGGAGCTCTAACTTTATTTGTCTCTCTTCAAAGCTTGATAGAATATTGGAGAGGGTTTCAGAGATGGAAAGAAAACGTTGCTAATAGTTGAGCATTCTGAAGTGCTAAGCCATTTGCCACAGTTAGCAGAATGCTAAAACAGTATATAGTAGGCTATGAGAGAGAATTGTGCTAACAGTTTACTATTCTGTTAAGCTCTAAGCCATAGGCTATAGCGGAATGCTAACACAGTAGATAGTATGTGAGAGAGTGTTGCCAAGAGAGGCTTAAGCCTTTGGATTCAAAAGCAGAAGGCTCAAGTTTAGCCTTTCGCTCCCATTGCCAAGAGAGAGAGTTTGCTATTAGCTTAGCCGCTAATCTATTGTATGCTCTAATAGCTATATTTCCAGTTGGATATGTTGGTCTTGTATCAGGCTTTCATTGGAGGAATGTGCACGTGTACATCTGTAGAATAGCCAATGGAACGCCATCTCTCTGACATAAGCTGCTATTGGCCAAAGTCGCCAGACATTTGGCTATATTTGTTTTTTAAAGCAGAAAAACAAAGCCAGGTGAAGGTGCTGTCGCCTCTCTCATGGGGTACTGTAATTAAAATATGCTTTTGGCCCAGTGATGCTAAAAATACACTGCCTACCCCAAGTTTGAATGAGAAAATCATATGACTGACAATAGGCTCAGTGAAAAGATTGGTACTATTAAAAGATTACACGAGGAAGCCGTTACAATGATGCCTAGAATAGCATGACATTGCAATAAATTGTGAAGGAGATATCTTACAGATTTGAGTCAATACTGCCGACCTTGAGAGGTATCGCTGGGACCATCAGAGCGCTGACAGACCGGCTGCTATGGTTGCGTTGTCTGCTATTTGTATTAAAGGCCCAGGGGAAGATAATACAGGGTTCGATCTGCCATTGTTTTGTTTCTATAGTGGCTCATATCTGCACTTTACCTGCTATCTGAAATGATGCCTTTTTTTCTAAATGTGAGCATGAATATATAGCCATTACATTTCACCCTCTCTTTCCTAAACACAAATCATGTAAAACATCCTTTTAACTTTGGCTTTGGTTTTATTTATTTCAAAAGCAGTGTTCACCCCAGCATTAAATTGGGTTGTTTTGCTTCTGTCCTCTCCTCTCAGAATGGCCTGATGGTGAAAGTCACAGAAACTTGTCCAGAGCTTAACTGCACTGTCAGTGAACAGATCCTACCAGATGGCCGATGCTGCAATGTTTGTACAGGTATGTCTCTCTGCTTAACACACTATCCTCAGTTGCATGAATCTGTCTTTCTTTGGACGGGCACGCACCAATCCCCTGCCACTGCGAGGAGTAAACAAAGCCAGCCTGCCGGTTTCTGAATCAGGCTGTGCCTCTACAATAATTCAGTTTATCTTCCTATCCACTGGGAACGGGTGCTTCTTGGCTGGGATACCTATCAGAGCAGATTGGTCCGCCTTCTATAGAGCACCTGCTATGCCAATTTGCCTGAACCCCCCCTGCTTTGGCAGGGAGGTACTACAGGGTAAATAGCCACCGGTAATTCAGTAAATACATTGAATAAACAAACTGTAGGGGGCTGTCAGCTATAGAGCGATAATGAAAGAAACCTGCGTTCTGAGCGAAGGGAAATTGGCCTTTTATTTGGATGAATTGAAGGGGGGAAAAAGGGAAGAAGATGGGAAAGGGAAAGTGAAGAGCAAAAAGCAAATGAGAGGAAGGGAAGATGAAAAGAAAGGTAAGGAAATGAGGAGAGAGAAAAGATAAAGGGAAGAGAGCAGCGGAAGATAAGAATGGAGAAAGATCAAGACTTGTTAAAAAGAGAAGAAAGAGAGAAGAGGAGGTGACAAATGTTTTAGAGTACAGAGGAGAGGAGTATAGCCGAGAGGAGAGTTTGAGCAGTAAATGCTAACAATTAAAGATTGATCACACTCACAGTGCCTCTTCACTACATCCCCCCCTTCTTCTCTCACAGACGCTCACGATCGCTAAAGCTCAGAGCCGGTCATTATTTCCTAATCAACACCAGTCCTCTTCTCCACTTTGTGGCTCACCACTTTGGCTCCACTCTGATATTTACATGTATCACGCTGGCTTTGTTAAATCGCCAATTACACAACTGCCCCTAAGAATTTTACTAATAGCGGTCTGTGAATGTGTATTGTATTTCAATAATCCATATATCAAAGCCTCAACTGCACACACTCACAAATATGTGTTATTCCTTGTGTAATCAGTCCCTTTCATCTGTACACGGCTAAGTGCGGAGCGCATGTACATGGTGGAGGAAGAGTAATTCAGAGAGAGCTCTATCCTCAGTAATGACTCCCCTGGCCACCTGCCTGTCAAGGCTTTTATGTGCAGCCAGTCTGTCTGTCATTACAGGACATCATGGCCTACATCAGATCATACTTATTGAGCGGGAGCCAATAACCTATATCTGCCTGCCTGCCTGTCTGTCTGCTTTCTTATCTAAGCAGACTTATTCTCAGTACATTTAATTTCACATGTATGTACCAGTCTATGGTATGTACACGTGCAGGTTCATTCTGGTTTGATCCAGGTTCAACAAAAGGCTGGCGCTGTGCAGGCAGTGCAGGGTAGGGCTGCACAACCATATATTCACTGAGATGTCACCCAAGGCAATAAACATGACACTAAGAACTGCGATAATCCATTGAGGGATTTTTTTTGTACTTAGTAAAAAGAGAATACCAGTAAAACAAATGCTCTTTGTAACTAAACTATCTTTAACTAACGATACCTTTGTTGTTTTTATGATTTCAGATGTAGATTAAAGTAGACACAAGCCAGTATCTGCTCATTTACCGCAAGTTGTTTAATTTGTTCTTGCCTTATTTATTGTGCATATTGTGCAGCCCTATCATTTTCAGGTTTCATGATTTTATTTTGTGCCTCTTATGTGACATGTTTCCATGCTTTAATGTTCAATAAGTGCTTTATTTTTCCTCATACTGCCTGTGCTGCAGCACCTCTTTTCACCCTCTGCCTGAAACAACCTGATTGGTTAGCTGGCAATCTCTGTCATGATTTGTCAATCACTTAAGCCCCTGTCACACTGTCCCGAAATTGACACCCGATGGATACACGAATATGGAATTGTGAATTTCGCACGAAGATGGCCCCGAACCACACACGAAGGCAACATTTACATTACATTTAAGACATACAACTGCAATGAAAGTACCAAAAACAATTATGTTACAGTACTATGATACTGTACTGATATCTTCAGACTTTGTTCTTTACTTTATCCGTCTTTATATGTAGAAAATATTACGTTTTCTCCGTAATGTTGTTTCCATAGCAACAACAACTTCCTGTCAACTGTCCTTCAAAATAATATATTATATCCTTTTTAGTTTCACAGAACACAAATTGGGTTATTTACATAATATGTTTACATGATTTTGTTGTGCAATAAAACAACCCGATGGACACACGATAAAGGAAATGTTCAAATTCGGCTGTGATCGTAGCAACATCGGGCCTTTCGTGAGGGCATCTTAAGCCTTCGTATGATCGCTGGTGGAGTTTCTCAGGCTCCGGCAGCAACTTCGTGAGCGGAGGCCAAATCTTTGGCATGTCAAAAAATTGCCGAAGGACCTTGCGAAGGTTCATTTTCGTGTTGAATTCATGTGTCAATTTTGCCCTTCGTAAGGCCATCGTGAGGGCATCTTGTTATCATCGGTGCCATCGGGCATTTGCCCCGATCAGAGTGAGGGCGAATGCACCGATGATAACACGAAGATGACACGACTTGACAAGATGCCCTCACGAGTGCCTTACGAAGTTGCCGCTCACGAGGTTGCTGCCGGAGCCTGAGAAACTCCACCGACGGTCATACGATGGCTTAGATGCCCTCACGAATGGCCCGATGTTGCTACGATCACAGCCGAATTTGAACATTTCCTTTATCGTGTGTCCATCGGGTGTCAATTTCGGGACAGTGTGACAGGGGCTTTAGAGATATCTCGCTCCTTAGCCAATAACGTACAATGTGTTGAAGCATTAGCCAATATAAGTGTGAGTGTTGCATAGTGATGTCACTATGCCATATATATTTCAAAAAGGACTATAACAGCTTTCGGCAGGGGGTGAGTCTGTGGGAAATAAACTCCGTCTTGGGAACTTTGGAATGTAAACCTTTGCATACATGCACAAAATCCTATAACACACTACAGGAAAGGGAAGACCCAAACAAAAGCATAATAGTACCCCTTTAATCCCAGCATGTGCTTCAATAGCTTCAATACTTTACAGGTGGGGAGCCAGTTGGATCCTGATTTAGTGTCTTCTGTACTGCCGATTTCCATTGAGGAAACACTTATTTCCTGAAACCTTAAAATGTGACTTATTGTGCCCAGAGACACTGTAAGAGAGTGTCAACAAATCTGAATGTCCATAGAAACCTCTCACACCCCTGCTGGAACTTGATCCACTTCTCCACTGTTGATCCATCTGTTCATTACATTCCTCAGCCGGTGGTTTCTCCACAAGAGAGCTAAACATTTCCCTGCCACACTAAGCCGCCCAGCCTAAAGAACCTTATTCAGCTTTTCATTTGTGAAGAGATAATTGTTATATAACATTTAGCTGTGTACTCTTATTTTGAAACTGCTGTGTTGGACACACAGACTCCTTTAGTGTCTTATGGCTTAAGGCTTACTTTTGCCTGTTCTGTAAAACATCATGATGAATGAGAGAAAAACATTGGCAGAGTTAAAGAAAGTCAGATAGTGTTGCAGTCCTTCTTACATATTTGGTTATTTGACTTTTTTAGTAGCACTAAATCAACACAAAATACATGAAGAACACACATTTGCTCGACGGATTACATCCTCCGAGGTCTTCCTTCAAGTACAGCGTGTTGTCTGTGTATGTTATTTAAGTGGTGTGTGTACATGCTGCCATAAAAAGGCCCAACATTGTATTATGGCACAGACATTTTACTGCAGTCATAAACTTTATACATCAGAATTCTTGTCATCCACGGTATTGTGGGCTTCAGGCACAGGGTTGTGCATGTGTCTTCTTTTATCTCTCTGTACTGTCCAAAGTAGATGGAGACCTCCTTTGCCCTTCTCTTTCAGGTTATGACTTCTGCGCAGAGGGACTCATTTGTGGAGAAAACTCTGAATGTAAAAACCGGAATACTAAAGCAGAGTGTGAGTGCAAGAGCGGCTTTGCCTCCATCCACGGGGACTCGACTTACTGTGAAGGTAGGACTGCTGAAACTGAGCTGGGACTCATGTAAACGACTCATATCTATTACTTCCGGATGTTAAAAACAGTATGGCAGTGTGTCAGCGTTGACTTAATTGTTTGTGAGCATGTTTGTGCTGGGTGTGGGCCACAGATCGAGACTTTAACACACCAATTGGATATTAACAAACGGATTGTATGTCGTAATGATGACTGGCTTTAAGGATTAAGGAACAAGGATTTGTCTGAGATATCCGTGATAAGTTGTGAACAGATAGCTGAACCTTTGTCATGGCATCAACAATCGATTAAAGCCCATGGAATTGCGAGTTTTGAGAAGAGCAAGATCCTCTGAAAGATGTGATGTGATGATTTGTTAAATATGTGAGTATGTTTTAAGTTGGTTAGGGTCGATGGTAAGGTTACATTTAGGCAACACACCTAAGTCCTTTAGTTGCAGGACCTTTGGGTGTATAGTTCACTTGTTTAAATGTTACATTACTGCTGGCCATTTTTCATAGCATGCATTGAATATACTTTCAGCTATTAATCGTATAACCAGTTAGAAATGTACATTTTGAAACATTTTTTCATTGGGCTGCCACAGGCAAAGTTCTGTTTAGGTTGTCGTGAAAAAAAGCTCATAAGGTTTAACTATATCTTGTTTTATATGTGAAGTAATATACATCTGGAAATATAACCCAGGTCTGTAATGTCAAGATGTCCATTTCATTTCACTGCATACTTTTGGCGGAATAATTATTTGTCTGTAGTGTCTGCTTCAACTTTTTTGGATTACATATTAGCAGAGTTTCAAGACGTTATGATGACTGGCTTTAAGGGGAACTTAGAGGGCAGTCTCTCTCCCGAGGAAAAATCGTTGTCAGTTTTCTTCCAGTTAGCTGAATGTTGGATTTGGCTAAGTAAAAGCCCCAGTCGAAGGGTGTTGGAGGCCTAGAGAACTTGTGATGGAACTAATGGCCTTATTTATTAAGATACTTGGGAGAGGCAGGCGGAGGATTGAAGGATTCGCTTGATGCTCGATGCAGTTTTCTTCGGGTCGAAGCCATGGCATTCACTACATGAGGGGCCACAACATTGCACACTGTATCTGTTTGATCAGTACGGTAAAGAGGTTTACCAAGAGCTCCACTTCCAATCCATGCACCATATGAGTGAGGGCTGGGAAACAATGATTGTTCAACTATGTAAATCAGGGAGACACGGCTGTGGTGGTATTATCCATGTTTGGGGGTTTGCTCCCTTAAGGCAGCTACAACTTCTATTGTGAAAGGATTAGCTGGAATCCCACTGTACAGTATGCTGATATTTGACATGGCTACATTTCCACCTCCTCTAACTTAAATTGGCTTAGGATAACATGTACTACACAGCAGACTCTGTCGATCTTCTTTTTTTTCCAGTTTTATTTGAGCTATAAATAAAGCCCAGCAGTTTGACAATGTGTTGCTGATATCCCAAATAGATGTTTTGCCGAACAAATTAATTTCTCCTCTTGTACTTTATAAACCGGAGATTGTTCCTGGCTGTGCCACTAAGCTGTCATTAAATGTGTCCATTATATCCGCATAAATGTTTTAATATGCAACTGAATGATTGAAGATGAGATTATTAACTTGTAATCAGAAGACTGTTTGAGGAGGGACCAGGGTATTCAAACACAAACCAGCTTGAGAGGTATTTATTGCACTCAGTTGTCAAACTCTGCCATAATTGTAATGTCTTATTATATTTGGTGAGTTATTGTCCTCCAGCGTGTCAAAGTGTTCAAAAAGAGAATCATTAGACATGTTTCAGTCCCTTATAAAACACATCAGACTTGTGAATACGCCTAATGGTGCATTCTGGAGTATGTATTTAACTTGATTAGATTATATTTATTTATTTATTGTCATTGCACAGTACTGAGTACTAAAACAACGCAATGCATGATGGTGAGTAAAACATACACCTTTACATCTGACAGATATAGACAAACTGAAATATTTACACTTTAAACAGTTTATAGTGTTAAACACATTATAGCTCACTGATTCTTGAGAGTCGGGACAAAACATGTCCCACATAGACAAGTCTTATTTATATCAAAAATAAATACATTAATAATGATTGACATACTCACAAAGTTAGATCTAAAGGAATTGTGAATACTGATGTTCTGTTTTAGCATCGATAATTACTTTTTTGAGGGATATTTGTTTAAATGTATGACCAGTGGTTAGACGGCCCATGTTATTTCTCTTGTCCTCAGCAAGAGGTCACAATATTCACCAGCCCCCAAAATCTTTAAAAACCGCTACAATTGTGAAAACATTTATATCAAATCAAACATAAGGGTTATGAATGTATAAAACAATGCATGCCATGAACATCTAAAAATATTTTCCATCGAAATCTGCCTATCAAAGTTGTGTCCTCTGTTTCCGTCAACTCCGTCAGATGTTGTCATAAACCTCATTAAATCAGGCAATAGCATGGTCAGCTATATCCCTGAGGGTCCCTTTTAATTCCCCTGGCTGTGGTGAATACATCAATACCACACATTGTCTGGTATGTTTGACATTTTTTGATATTTTAGATGAACAATGTAAATGTTCCTATGGTCACAGCTGGAGCATGTCAACACCATCTCTCTGTTATGATACCTTTTAATAAACCATATTGGATTCAATGAAAGTATTTTATTGAGATTATGGAGACAGCTAGCAATAGCCAAAAAACTAGCTAGCTAGCTGCAGTGTTTTTTTCTGCAGAGGGAAAAAACATGCCATTTCGTCAACTCCGTCAGAGTCAACTCCGTCAGGTTTTATGTCTGACGGAGTTGACATGTAAGCTGACGGAGTTGACAAATCCACCAATAACCGCTTAATGTGCCAATATTATACTATTTTCGAACATAGTAAAGGAATAGAATGTTGTCATGGCTGTGTCTTATCTCCCACTACTTCCACTGGACATTGATTTTGTCTGCACAAGCCAGTGTATGTTTTCAACATCTGGTTGTAGGAACACACACTGCACCTTTAAGATTTTACATCAATCAATAAATCAATCAATAAATCAGTCATGTTAAGTAAATGGACATCTGATTCCATAATAATATTCAAATACATTGTTCATGTCTTTTGTATTAAGGGAAAACATGGCTCGAGAGAAATTGTCAGTTGAAGAGCGAAGGAGAAGAAATAGAGAGTACCAACGAAAGAGAAGAGAAAAATTAAACAGTGACCCAGAGAAGAAATATGCCATGCAAGTAGAGGACAGACAGAGGTGGAAGAGGAGAGTTCAAGACAAAAAAGTAATACAGATAGACAAGATGGGAGCACAGAGGAATCTGAGAAAGTATTGGAGAGAGGTACAGAAAAGATCCAGACAGAAAAGGTCCTGCGAAGGTGCAGTGCAGGAGGCAGACACCCCCCCAGATAGTCCGCAAGATCAAGATATTCTAGAATACAATGCCAGAGAGTCTCGCAGACAGGAAAGGGAAAGAAAGGAAAGAAGTAAAACACGAAAAGGCATTCAAGAGAAATAAAAATGTTGAAAGAGAAGCTTAAGAATGTAACAAAGCAACGAAACAAACTAAGAAAAACAATATTGCGCACAAACAAGGCTACAGTTAAAACACCACTGGACTCTCCAGGGACAGAAACAAAGAAGATGCTATCAGGAAGCAACATAAGGAATTCAAAGATCAAAAAAGCTCTTCTCTTCCACAACATCATCAGAAGAGAGCTGAAGAAAAACAAACAACCTCCTGGGCCACGGCGCCAGAAACCAGCACTAATTGTGTCATCAGGCAAGATCCTAAAAAAGTACCGTCTTCTTTACCAAATCCAGCAGTTTGGGCTAACTTACAAGCTAATGAGAGGAAAGGAACAGCCAACAAAAAAGCCAACATTCCTACAAGGTATCACACAGACTGTTCAGGATTTCTTCCTGAACTCTGCACGTGTGACGACTGATAAGACTGACACAATCACCAGGAACAAGATCAAGCAGCAGAGAATGATCCTGACAGACTCCATGATCAACCTCCATACTGATTTTCTTATCAGGAACCCCACTGTAAAGCTGAGCTATTCTTCATTCTGTGCTCTGAAGCCCTTCTATGTCACAGCACCAAAAGCATCTGATCGGAAGACCTGTCTGTGTCAAATACATGAGAATGCATGCTTAATGCTTGAGGTCCTTAGAATGTCTGGTGTTGTGAAGTCAAACAAACTAGATGACAGTTTTCAATTAGTTTGTTGCTCTCCAGCAAGGGAGGCCTGCCTTTTTCGCACCTGCTCACGATGTCTAAACAAAGGGACAGTTACAACCCAAGAGCAAGACCAAATCCATGTTCAGTGGAGGCAGTGGGAGAGAGTTCAAGAAGACACAGGCAATGGAATCCACATCAACACTAAGCTTGTCCAACACAGTGGCAGCCTTTCAGAGCTCATAAAACTCTTTGGGCAAAAACTCAGAAATCAAACCACAACACATGTGTGTTCAGTGCGAAACCAGTCAAAAGCATACATCAACACAATTGAGTCCTGTGATGAGAGTACAGCAATCGTCCACGTTGACTTCTCAGAATCCTGGAGATGCAAATATAAATCTGAAGTTCAGGCCTGCCATTTTGGACAAAATCTGCCACAGATAACACCCCATACTGGAATGTATTACACAAAGGGGGAAAAGGCAGCATTTTGCACACTGTCCGAGTCGAAGAGACAAGATGCTGCGGCAATCTGGACACACATGGAACCTGTCTTAAAAGATATCAAGACTAAATATCCACAGGTCACCACTGTGCACTTCTGGTCTGATGGACCAAGTAAACAGTATAAGAACAAGAAGAACTTTTTTCTTTTGTCTGCTATTCCACCTACACTAGGGTTTGAAAAAGCAACGTGGAACTTCTTCCCCACATCCCACGGTAAAGGCGCACCAGACGGAATTGGCGGAACAGTAAAAAGAACAGCTGACAACCTGGTACTGAGAGGAAATGATGTGACAGATGGACACACATTCTTTGAGAAGGTCTCAAACAGTCTGAAGGGTGTTCAGCTGCACTACATTGTAGAAGAAGACATGGAAAGATATGATACACTTCTCATAGATCCTCTCAGACCGGTTCCCTCAACAAGACAAATACACCAGGTAATCGCCCATGAGAACAGGATCCACTACAGACAACTATCCTGCTTTTGCAGCAAGATGTTGGATTGCCAGTGCTTCTGCCCAGCTACCTTCTATTTTCAGGGCCCAGATGAACAGCAGAGTGATACCCGTAGGGCAAGAAAGAAAATACCTTTAAACATGTTGTGGGAGGAGATGGAAAATGAGATGGGAGGGGAGATGGAAGAGTTGGATGAGGAGCCATTGAAAGGTCCTGAGGGTACTGTGACAGTAACGACTGTTAGCAGCCTTAATAATGGAGACTGGTTAGCAGTAGTATATGATGACCACTGGTGGCTTGCCAAGACCATTGCTGTGGATACTGAGCATCAAGATGTGAAAGTGGAATTTCTGCATCCCCATGGTCCAACAGCAAAGGTTAAGCCCAAGTGTGGCAAGAAGGATGTCTGTTTCTGCCCAGTTCAAGACATCATAGTGAAACTAATGGGAAATGCATCACCAGTCCAATCAAGAACAAGAGAGATCCACAGTATTGCCCCTGATGTGGTGGACTTCATAGAGCGTGAGCATGTCCGACGCCTGCTGCTCAAGGCATAAGTCCCTTGTGTGACTGCATTCATGCTTTAAAGCATAGTGTGTCTTTTCAATGTAAGCACCTCCTCAACACGTGTGTTCCTGCTCTCTTATTTTTCCTAATTTTGAAGTATGCCATGTTTTGCACCATCACCTATGGCTGATTGTTAGCTTAATTACATTTCTTCACTTATTTTTTGTAATAGTTGGAAACGGTCCAATTTGTTATAGTTTGAAAACGCTGTATTTACAGTTTGTTTATTTCAGTTAAATGAAAAATATGTTCAGTATAAGACAAGGAGTTGTTATTTATGAATCTATTGTCACTTCCATCTGTTTAAAAAAGCATTTGTTCATTAATCAGAAATGCAAATACAATTTTGTCAACTCCGTCAGTTTCCTGTCAACACCGTCAGATCTTCATCAGCAACCTCAGATTTATGTTTTTGTAATTTTTCTGTGAAAAAACGAATTCTTTCTTCAGTTTTTGTTGTTTAAGTAATAAAGGATCATCAGATCTACACCCTCTTGTGTTTAAAATCTGTGTATTCCTAACAGTGTGAAATTAAGCCGTTAGTTTATATATTATATTTTATTGCATATAAGAGTAACTAAACACTATTACAACATACATCAGAACTTAAGATTCTTGTTGGGCTATTATAATTATATAATTATATACTTTTAGTGTGTCTGACGTAGTTGACACAAATCAAGTTTTTAAGGTAAACATGTGCATTTATTAAAAATGTGTTTTAACCTCCAGCCTGCACCTTTACATGGTTAAATAGCACAGATCTTAATCTACATGAATATATAACTCTAATCAATATAGTGTACATTTTCAAAAAATGTTTTTCAGAAAGTGTTTTGTCCCGACTCTCAAGAATCAGTGAGCTGTCATCATTCAGAGTACAACTGATAGCTGAGGGGAATAAGCTTTTCCTGGTCCGGAGGTTCCTGTAATGCCTCCAAAAGGGCAGGAGAGCAAACATTCTTAGGGGAGTACCACCCTCTGCAGTGATGTTGGTTCTGTGGCAGGGCAGTTGCCTAACAGACAGTGATGCAGGTAGTGAGGCAGCTCTCAATGATACAGCAGTAGAAGTTCACCAGAATGTGAGGGGACAGATGGGCTTTCCCCAGCGTCTCCTCAGGATGAAGAGGCGCTGGGGAGCCTTCTTAACCAGGCATGAGGTGTTGAGCTCCCAGGAGAGGTCCTCAGTGATGTGGAAACAGCTGACATGTTGGTGTATGGGTGTGCTGTCCTTGGTCCAATGTATTTGGATCAATGTGTAATTCCTCGAAAACTAGGCACATTTGGCTTGGTTTCCACTCTTAATCTACACTATATGTCTTAGCTAAGCATGCCAAGCATTGTTTTTGCTGGTATTTCTGAGGTTTAGAGTTTTGGCACCCATCAGATAATGGAAACAGCAGGTGTAATGTTGCTTTGTAAGTTTTGTTGCAAGAACGGAAGTATTTCTGTAAGTAAGTAGTCACAGTTTGTTCCACTGAAACATCCATCAACTAAGAACATTTATCCAAAACAAATGAGAGTGGACATCCCACTAAAGAGAGTTGTGCTGAGTACAGCCACATGTGTACGATGAATATGCGTACCAATTTGACTGGTTTATGACTCTAAGAAAAAGGGGATTTTTGATGAATAATGCTTTTCTTCTGGCTTTAGAAGTCAGTGATGGTGCAGCATATTCTAGCCTGTCTCCTGCAGCATGTTTGACACATGCCTGGTATCCGTGTGTGATACGTGTTAATATTTAAAGCCATCTGCCTAGTCTCAGAAAGCGGGACATGTGTCTGCATATGCACAAAATGCACACAAACAGTCGGCACACACTAATGATGGTTTGTGTGCGTCACTAAGCCGCCCACCGAGGTCTGTCTGTTTATTCACCCCATTGAAGATGAATATGTGCTAGCATTTTCATCCATGGTCTTTAAAGATAAGTCCAGCTGCTCCTCCTCACTCTGTCTTGGGAAATATCTTTTTGTAATCCTGCAGGAAGGCTGGGTGAAGCCAGGGGTTGCTATTGATTGGTCTTGTTAACTGAGCAACTCAAAGGCTCCAACCAGGCTCACTGCTGGCCTGCAGACTCTGCTTCAGCAACAGCATGGACACATGAAGTTCAATGGGCCTAGTAGACGGCATGGACATACTGCTTGCACTGAATGCTAACATCCCTTCCATGTTCTCCCAAAGTTACCTGAGAACCTTTTAGCTTTTACTATTGTGTCAATAGCCTATTTCTTTACCTATACACATCCATTCAACAGCTGATATAGCTAGAGACTCGGTTCCCCCCTGGAAAGGTCAGAACACATACCCTTTTTCCACCAAAACTGGCATGGGTGGTGGTGGATGTGATGGGGGGGGGGTAGGTCTCTTCTGCCTGGGGCCCCCAGAGTGTCTTGCAGCGCCCCTGTATATACATGCTCTTAAACACGGGAACACCTGGTGAAAATAAACCCATTTCCCTTGGCCAGTAGACGAGTATGCCTTTATTTATTTATATGGAAAGTCATGTTGAACATCTTGGACATAGTGGTTACTTATTCTTTATATCTGTTGGTCACTCAATCTCTCAAACCTGCTTTAGCGAGTTTTTGGAAAGATTATCAAGGATGGCTGGACAGAAAAGTAGCATTATAATACATCTTTCTGTCAATGTTGCCTGGTGGTTTTAAAAACATACTTATTGTATTTTTGGTACATTTTGTGTCAAGTGTGTCTAATGCATTGCACAGGAAATGTCGAAGAATTTGCATATCCTCTCAGGTTTCACTGACAATAGCTGGAGCTGTTAAATACCTGCAGAGCAATTTGTCCCACGAATAAATGACAATTGTAACCTTTCCTATAAAGATAAAAAGCCAGAAGTAAGTCATTTTTTGTCCAGTGGGAAAGAGGCTATAGAGAAGCTCCCCTTCACACTTTCAGGCAATTTAAAGTCACCAATTAACTGTAGCTGCACCTTTCGGGTTGTGGAATGAGCTGTGGAAACCAGGACAGAACACACTCAAACCAAACACCTTCTCACTGTGAGGCGAGAGAGCAAACAACAGCAACAACGAAACCTATCCAGACGGAATATGTCAATATTTCCTATCAGTAAAAAATAATATATACAATATATATACTGTATGGATGTTGAATCAGGATTGTCATTACCCTGGGATCAAATATGTTATCTGTACAAACAGATAAACCTTGTGTGCATTTTGAGGCACTAATGTTAAAGCTCTAATTACCATTGATAAAAAGCAACAACTGCATCTCACTCTCCAGCTCAGTGTGTCATACCACTTGACACTGCTCCACTGAGCATACTGTTACTTCTAACGTTTGTGCTAATGAACTTACCGTAGGCTAATTATCCTCATCAGCTTATGTTTTACACTGTCAGTGATATTCTTAGAGTCCCTGAAGATCTACCACTGTATATGTCCCAGCTCTGAAGGAAATAATACTGTTGTTGTTCATTTGCTGACAGCTTGTAAATCGTATCGTAACATGCTATGTTCACATTGGGTTAAGTCCTCTCACAATAATGCTCCAAATAAAGAAGCAGTGGATGTTGCGAGTAGTTGCATCAGCTACGGAGAGACAGCATAATTCCCTGTCTCCCAGCTAGTGCTGCGGGGACACTCCTCCCAAATGGCCGGTTGTTACCACAGAGGCTGCTCTGTTTTCAGGGTGGGTGAAATCCCAGCATGCAGCTAATGTTGAACCACAGGGCATCTACTGTATATAGTGCAGCTTTATATATACCCAAAATAACTCCCACGTTTTCCCAGCCTCTCAAGTGCCTTAAATGCTCTTCCTTCCTCCTCCACGTTTCAAATTAAAGGCTTCACCACTACAGCGCGTCCTTGGAAATGTTTATGGGGGCGGCATTCGGGAAAAGTCAGAGCAGTTAGCAAGACGCTCGAGTCGAGTCAAATATTTTCACATATGCAGAGATGAAGCTTATTTCCATAGAAATGGTCTCTGGAGGTTATTGTGGAGAATTGTCATGCTGTTCAGAACCCTCATGGGTCACTCCACCTACATTAATGGCAACATTAGCTCCTGTTGTGCCTCGGGACTCTTATGTGCGACTCAAACACCAAATTGCCCTTGTGTGACATGTAAAGGTGGATGTGTTTCACCGCCCCACCAGCTGTGTGTTTGGATTGCAGTACTTGCTAAGTTTAATTGAGCCTAATTAATGCATTTGATAAAAATGTTATGACTCCATCACCGCTCACATTGCTGTCAATCACTGGCATTCTTCCGCAGTTTTTATTTGGCTTATAGACCACAATGCTTTTTCTGCTATGGGTAACACGATTAGAGCCCAGTGTGAGGCAGACAGATGAAACCTCACAGTGCTTTTTCTGTTTGTTCAGCGCGCTCTCATTTAGCTCCGGAGCAGCAGAGCTCCCTGGGTTAAGAGACGGCCTCTCTCTGATGTGTCCCTTAGCTCTCAGGCTCTGGGGAGGCACTTTATGATGTTGCTGATCTCCAGTCAATCTCCACTGACACCACAGCACATTTCTTCTCTTCTGTGCTGGATCCTTCTCTCTTTCTCTAGCTTTTACCACTCACTGATAACATGCCTCGGTGCTAATAATTTCATAGGAACTGCAACTTGAGCTTCTTGAACACATTTCAGACATCTTGGTCGAGGTCATGCAACATGATAAAATTCACCGGGGAAAAAAAAACACATTTCAAACTAAATTTGTGACAAAGAGGGATTGTTTTTAATGTTGTCTTCTGTGCACATATCCTGTGCAATTTATTTCATTTCTGGAAAACTGAGTGCCCTAATTACATTGAGTTGCTACAATTTAAAATAGGCTCGATAAAATCACTTGAGAGCTAACTATCAGTGCTAACAGTAGATGCAGCCACATCACTCTCGAACATATCCATGCAGTGTTTTACGTAACATCTGTAGGGGGATTGGAGTGGCTGTGATCCATTTCTTGAACATTTTGCACTTGATGGCCCCAAAGAGAAAAAAATAAAGTGTAAACATTGGCATTGTTGTTTAGGAAACACACAAACAGAAAACCTTTGTATCTGCTTTTTATCAGATTTTATCGGAAAAACAATAATGAATGGAAATGAGTTACACTACACTTACGGAGCGTCCACACAGCAGCGTGCGTTGACAGCTTGGCGGTGGGCGTGTCTGAAGCTTGGGGATATTTTGCGAGCAACGCGACCAACAACCAATCACATGAATCTCCCGCCCCCGACATACAAAGCAATAGCAATGTTAAAACGAAGTAAACTGGATATAAAATCCCCAAACAGGCGAAAACCTACCAGTTTCACCCACTGTCTCTGCCACCTCCCTCCATGCCTCGCTCCTCTGGTTTGTATCCCGGTAGATGAACAGAGACTGATCATACAGCACCGGGTGATTCACTACCGCTATAATGAATTTTCCCTCCATTTTTTGGAATATGAGGAAATGACCTGCGTAGTCTCTCCCAGCATACACGCGGTTTGATTGGCTAGCGCTTGTACTGGCAGATTTGCATAAACGGGATTTCATTGGCTGACGCTTCTGCCGAGGCTGCCAAAAGTTGAACATTGCTCAACTTTTGAAGCGAGCAACGCCAGCAACGCTCCACGTCGCTTCCCAAAATGCAGTTCGGCTAAAGGTGACGTCACCCCATTCAAAGTGAATGGGCAGAAGCGTTGGAAGCTTCAACGCACGCCGCTATGTGGACGGGCCGTTACCGGAAAAAAGGTCCTTGGCATGGGCAAACTTGTTTGAATTTTTTAAATACTCTATCATTTCAGTCCATATTGGCCTTAAACCCACATATATGTTGTATCTAAATATAAGATTATCTGCTTTGCTTTGATTTAACGTACATGTACAGTAATAATGGCTTTAACTGCAGCGTTGATTTTGTCTTGCCTTGAACAAGATTAGTCTATCCTGTAAATCAGGGGTGGGGAACCTCCGGCCCCCGGGCTGTATACGGCCCGCGAGACAATTTGGTACGGCCCTCGAGGTAATTTATAAACACAATGAAAAAAGAAAAAAATTAGAGAAATCTAGACAACAAAAAAATTAAACAAGCGAGTGCCTGTTTTTCCTGACCAAGGTCAGGGTCCTTGAACACAACACGAGCCTAACGTGTCATCACGTGGTATATGTCTCGTCTGACAGGGGTGTAGTTCTGACAGAGAGCACCAGAACGCCGCTCCGGCACTTCCAGAAATTACAGTAGCTACCGATAAGGAGCCGTACACATGCCGCAGTTTCTGCGTGTCTGTGTCTTTAGTTGCGATCTGTCATACTGATCATACAGTCAATAACTTTGTTGTTATTAGCATCTGGTTAGCTAGCTATGCTAACGAATATAAGAAGCTTTTTCTACAACCAGTGAGGTAAAGGCACATCTTTATATGATCATTATAGCTATACAAAAATAAGAGAATAAAGTAAACAGGCATAAAATACTAATATGACTGTAAAACAAAGTTGTTGTTATTAATAAACAAGAACACAGTTTGAAAGGGGAGTGATTTGTAAAATATCCATAAAGAAAAATAAATCTGCTTCAACATTTAAAAAAATCTTCCCGGGGGAGCATGCCCCCCCTGGTGGAGGTTCGCTCCCCCCCCCACACACTTAAATCATGTCCACATGGATAGGAAACTAAATACTTTTGCACACACCTTGTGTCCATATATTTCTGTTTTGGTGGTCATGCCACAACCGTGCACATGCATGCATGCGTGCGCGAGTCATGGTAACATATCTGGATTAAGAGGTTGTTTTTCTTTGCACAGCATGAAAGAAAGGCGAAATGAATCTGTGATTTTAGTATTTTTAAGCAGAGGTCAATAACTTGTATACGGCCCTCGGAGGATATTGTAAAAATTGAAATGGCCCTTGAGAGGAAAAAGGTTCCCCACCCCTGCTGTAAATAAACAATCTTGTTTACTCAGCAAACTTGAAGAAGCCTCAGTCGAAACATGTTGTAGCACTTTATGCTTAGACCTATAGTTAATATTTGCACAGGCCTCTCAATGTAGAGGAATTCGGTAATGTTTTCATTGCAGTAGGAGTGCTGCTGTTATCTGCCCCGTGTTTTGGATGAGAGTGTGACAACCATGCAAATCACATTTCAGAGGATTTCCTTTCAGATCTTCAGATATTCAATAAATATTTAACTAAGAAAAAACAAGACCTGTTACCTTAGAACACTTTTGTATATTGTGCTTGATCGGATAATAACATTTAATAATATGTTACCATAAAAATGTAAAAAGAACGTTTTTAAATGTTATGACTTACTAGAATGTAACTTTTTATAGATATTTTGCTCACAGTTTGAGGCCTACATGCCTCCACTCCAGTAAGATGGGGGTAAATGGACTTTTGTTTGGGACTCTCAAAAGCTTTGTACAATAAAAACATGTCGTGTCATTTTTACTCTTAAGTAAGACTTCATTTTTTCATTGAGCACCACCATCCAAATAACATTCCCCTCCGCAGTGTTGGGATGGTGGCAAACATCTCAGATGGATATCTAAAAACATCAGCACATGAAAGCAATATTATCTGCATAGTTAGAGATCGCCACTCATCTAACTTGGGACCACTGACTCTTTAAATGCCATTATTTTGGTTTTCCTTCCAGACATTCTGAACACCCTTTGTCAAGGCTAAGGTTGCTGGCTCAGGGAATGCTTCTCATGTAGTCCTCACTAACACTAAGAAAGTGGATCACATCACTCCTGTTCTGAAGTCTTTACACTGGCTTCCTGTGTGTCAAAGAATAGATTTCAAAATACTGCTGCTGGTTTATAAAGCACTGAATGGTTTAGGCCCAAAATACATTTCTGACCTCCTGCTAAACTATGAACCATCCAGATCTCTCAGGTCTTCAGGGACTGGTCAGCTTTCTGTCCCCAGAGTCAGAACTACACATGGGGAAGCAGCGTTCAGTTATTATGCTCCAAATATCTGGAACAAACTCCCAGAAACCTGCAGGTCCGCTGCAACTCTGACTACTTTTAAATCCAGGCTGAAGACTTTTCTTTTTGTCGCTGCTTTTAATTGAACTATTCATATCTTAAACTGCACTGTAACTTTTATCCATGTACTTTTTCTTGTAATGTTTAATTGAACTATTCATATTTTAGACTGCACTGTAACTTTTATCCATGTATTTTTCCTTAATGTTTATTTTTATTTTATTAGCTTTTCTTTTTTAATGCTTAATGTCTTTCATTTTTTTTTGTAAAGCACTTTGAATTACCCTGTGTCGAAAAGTGCTATATAAATAAACTTGCTGCCTTGCCTTGCCTTGCCTAGTGTGTCCTCATGTCCTAAGCCATAGTTACTGAGATGTTCACAGCTGATATTGCTGCATCCATTTCCCTTAAACCCAAGACAGATCATTTAGGATTTAGGAAGTAATTTGTGGCGGATTTTCCCAATCATATCTGTCTATGTAGCTTTACCCGATAAAGTGCTGTTATCGTATGTAAGCAAATGAGCTGAGATGAGCTGGGCATTTGGCTTCTGGGTGGTACAGACCAGTACACTGACAAACACATGCATGGTGGTGGGAGGCTGTAAAGCTACAAACGGAGAGAAATAAAGACGGATCCCTGGCAGTGCAAACCTGCAGGAACCATATCCACAGAGGTTGGAAATAAGCTAATCAGGGGCAGAGCCTGCAGGACTTCCACTGAAGGATTGAAGTTGTGTATGAGCGCAAGTGTGTTTGTGTGTGTGTGTGATGTGTGTAGCTGTCCTGGGTTTTTAGATAAGCTCAGGAAAACACGATGTGTCTCCAGCCACTGTCCTATGCTACAGCTAATCCGCTAAAACTGACAGCTTCTGCTTACGATGAGTCTGGAGGCCAGGAAGCAGAAATAACATGGGAATGCACACCTCTGATGTGTCAAGGTGGTTGTACTCATGCTATATCAAGGACTCCATCATTGTCAAGTCATTTACATAAAAAGCGCTAATAGAGCCAATGAGATGTGCGCTGAGAGGCACCATGCAAACAAAGTGACTTATTGATTGTGGAGCAGTTTAGATCCTCCTCATGCGTCCTTATTCAGACTGCTATGATGGGAGCAGCGGTGTGTATCTGTCTTTGTGTGCCGCTGGCTGAATTGGCTCTCACTCAGTGCCATTAAAGAGTAATTGGCTGTGTTTGTACTTCTGTGAATCAATCAGGTTCTCTGTGGGAACTCTGCCTCTGCCGTGTTAAAACAAAGATGTAATGACAGGGAACGAATGAGCAACATCGCCCACTCCTCAGCAGTTATGTGTGTTGTGGAGGTAGTGGGTCGAGGTTGGGTTAGCTGTGGGGGGGATACAAAGAGGACGTCACCGGCAGTAAGTAAGGTACAGTATATAAAAACAAGGACAAGCTAAAAGGCAGCAGTACAACCCTTCGCCAACTTCATGCTGTTAGCTGTGCCCTACCGAAAGGTTTGTCGTTTGTCAAAGCATATGTTGAGAGCCTGAAAGTCTTCGACATTCCCACCTGCACCTAAATGCACCAAATGACAGGATGATGCCTAGAATTTGAAAAGGAATTACAACCTGCTGTATGGCTTGGTGTTCTAGGACATTCAATGTGTCTTATACAGACAATCTGGATAATAATTCACTCTTATCCATTTCTGATAGTGTTGTTTGGATGAACCTTGAACTGTTCCTTGACAATTTAATTAAAGTTAAGGCCACTTGTATTACATTTAGGATTATATGTCACAGTGTGGACATGAATGCAACCATTCAGTATGATCAAGTCTGCCAGAAATTCAATATTTCCCAAAATGTTGTGCTATTCATTTTAACTTTTGGATAGGAAGTCTTCTTTCATAGATGAAGGCCATCATTCCATTCCAGGAATAATTAATTGCAGAAGCCTCTTGCAAAAGTACAAGAGTTCATTTTTCAGCGTTTGGATCACCACCAACATTTTACCAGATAATCCACAGGTCAAGAGACATTTCTCCAGCAAATTCTAGCCATCGGGTCAAGTGTTCATTCTACAAACCAGCATGATAAATCTAAGTGGCGAAAATAAAACAGCAGCTGTCAACCCTCTCTCATTAAAACAACTGAAGGGGCCTTGAGCGAGGCCCCTAACCTCAAGCTGCTCAAGTGAGCTGCTCATTAACCAACAAATTAAACTATAATAGCACGGTGTAGCTTCCAAAGTGTAAACCAGCAGGTATAAAGCCCATGCCTTTCAGCCAGGAGACTAATTTAAACCGTATACAAATTGATTAACTGTTCATGTAACTGGAGTTATTTCAACATTATTTTCCTAAACTAGCTTTGAAGTTGTGTTGCCTAAACCCAACAAAGTTTTCTCCTGTGAAAACTGAAGATTATTTGTTAAAGACTATTTTGCAGAAATAGATACACGCTGATTGACATTTTTAGGCAAATGCTCATTCCATAGAAATATCAATTGTGAATAAGTTAAATTGAGTTAGTGTGGAACAGGGACTTATTGAAAAAAGGGCATTGCTGACCAAAGCAATACTCACACAGGATCACTCTGGGTTTGCAAATCCTCAATTGCTGAGATCGAGGACCCACAAAAGCTAAATTCCAGTAGAATTAAACTGAAAAGCTAGGTTACCTCAACCAGGCTGACATTCAATCAGAGCAAAAACAACACACAAAGAGAGGACATTGTTGAAAAGTCCGGGCAGTATTGCTAGCCAAGTGCTGTCCATGAAGCTAAAAGTGTGAGAATGTAAGGAGAGTTTCTGTGTGTGAGGCGGGAGGATCGACTCGGCCTACTGTGGAACTGGCAAAGGTCTGCTGGGGTCAGAGTGGGTGAGCACTCTGATAAAAGATCACTGAAAAACCTGTAATGAACCTGTCATTTTACTGAACAACAGTGTACTGTGTGTGTGTGTGTGTGTGTGTGTGTGTGTGTGTGTGTGTGTGTGTGTGTGTGTGTGTGTGTGTGTTGTGTGTGTGTGTGTGTGTGTGTGTGTGTGTGTGTGTGTGTGTGTACTCCATGAGCGCTGCAGTGGAGGCAACCGCTGGTTATAAGGCCAAGAACGACAAGCCGCCCTCCTTTCTTGTAATGGGCCAACCTCTTAAGGTGTATTCCCGTAATGAGACCTACCCATACCTTGACCACAGGTTTAACATCGCTGGCGAGTGGGGGGAGCAGGTCGAGGAGCTCACTAACAGAGTTTCTCCATCGTCTCCACCTGATTGACTTGTCCCCCCTCCCCGTCCTCATGAAGTTCCAGGCTGTGAGAGAGGTGGCTTGGGCTCAAATTCAACATCTCTTTGCCAATGTACACATCCTCTCAAGGCACTGAGAGAAATGACAAACAAAACTGTCCAGCTGGTCAGAAAGTGGGTGGGCCTCAACACACACTACACACGGGGCATCACTTCTTTCTCCCATGTGGAGAGGGGGGCTGGGAGTCCCCAATGTCGAGTGGACCTACATAGCCACCAGGCTAGCCCACCTGATCCACATGCTTAACAATGATGATGTCACCGTAAGAGAAATGGCCAGGGCCTCTCTCCTGCTGGATCTACAAAGAAGGAAGATCCCCTGGCCAGCGCAGACCAGAACAACTTACTCGGCTTCAGGAGGAAAGACTCTGGGAAACTGGACTCTCAGGCCAAGGGCTTCGGGGTCTGACTGGCCAGATCTCATGACCTCTGTAATCGGACTGGAGTCCAGCTGAAATGGACATGACTCAACACACAGACTGAAGTCCCCGTCTCTGATGAAACTGATCACAGACCCCGGTGTGTTGTGAAGGCCGACATCAAACATCTCAGGAAGAGACTGTGGAACTGCACAGAGACTCTGCAAGGAGGGTTCTGCTCAGCATGAAGCCGTCTGAGATCAGGCAGCACTGGTGTGGACTCAGACTACAGGGAGAGCTAGCCTGTTTTGGGGTTTGCTGACCACTCAGTCTCACACTCAGTGTTTAAGAACGCCGCTGTTGGTGAGGATGTTCTGACATTTACCATCAAAGCAAGACTTTCCAGGACAAGTATATCAAATACCAACCACTGCTCGATGTGATATCCAGCTTTGGGTA
>JAMFTG010002959.1:2500-10000 GCA_023974075.1 Chaenocephalus aceratus
GGCGGATACATTCCTCCATGATTTCCCCCATCATGTGAAAATAGCTCGTTTTTTTCTAAGTGCTCTCAAAAACCGGGTTTCCGATTTCGTGCAGATGGTAGCTTGGAAAAGATGAATGAATTTTTTGGACGGAGGAGGGGAGCTCTGGTTTCCCCTCTCCGTTGTAAATTGCAACGGGGGAGTGGAAAAGTCTCCGGGGCTTCGTCCCGAAGCGCCGAAGACTTGACCCCCTCCCCCGTTGGCACTTAGTCGTTTTTCCAGAATTTTCAAAAACTTCATTTTTGATTATTTTAACATATAATTGACCGTTTTATTTACTTTTTTTTTGCTTTCCACGGGTGGGGACGCATGGCAGGCCGCCTATGAGCTTCCAAATTCGGCCTGGAACCTCCGGGAATTATGGGTTAAGCTCCATATACTGACGACTCCCATTAAAAATGCATGAAATGTACAGGAATCTGTCCATTTCAATCACATTTGATGACCGGTCCAGGGTGACTTTGTTACCCAGGAATTAGTGTCTGAAAGCTGGGTAAGATTACTTTAAATGCAGGGTACACATGGCTGCATTACCCAGCAATTAGTGTGTGAAAGCTGGGTAAGTTTGATGTGAATTTAAGCAAGATATGGCCATTTCATCCACCCCATTAAAAATGCATGAAATGTACAGGAATCTGTCCATTTCAATCACATTTGATGACCGGTCCAGGGTGACTTTGTTACCCAGGAATTAGTGTCTGAAAGCTGGGTAAGATTACTTTAAATGCAGGGTACACATGGCTGCATTACCCAGCAATTAGTGTGTGAAAGATGGGTAAGTTTGATGTGAATTTAAGCAAGATATGGCCATTTCATCCACCCCATTAAAAATGCATGAAATGTACAGGAATCTGTCCATTTCAATCACATTTGATGACCGGTCCAGGGTGACTATGTTACCCAGGAATTAGTGTCTTAAAGCTGGGTAAGATTACTTTAAATGCAGGGTACACATGGCTGCATTACCCAGCAATTAGTGTGTGAAAGATGGGTAAGTTTGATGTGAATTTAAGCAAGATATGGCCATTTCATCCACCCCATTAAAAAATGCATGAAATGTACAGGAATCTGTCCATTTCAATCACATTTGATGACCGGTCCAGGGTGACTATGTTACCCAGGAATTAGTGTCTTAAAGCTGGGTAAGATTACTTTAAATGCAGGGTACACATGGCTGCATTACCCAGCAATTAGTGTGTGAAAGATGGCTAAGTGTGATGTGAATTTAAGTAAGATATGGCCATTTCATCCACCCCATTAAAAATGCATGAAATGTACAGGAATCTGTCCATTTCAATCACATTTGATGACCGGTCCAGGGTGACTATGTTACCCAGGAATTAGTGTATTAAAGCTGGGTAAGATTACTTTAAATGCAGGGTACACATGGCTGCATTACCCAGCAATTAGTGTGTGAAAGATGGGTAAGTTTGATGTGAATTTAAGCAAGATATGGCCATTTCATCCACCCCATTAAAAATGCATGAAATGTACAGGAATCTGTCCATTTCAATCACATTTGATGACCGGTCCAGGGTGACTATGTTACCCAGGAATTAGTGTCTTAAAGCTGGGTAAGATTACTTTAAATGCAGGGTACACATGGCTGCATTACCCAGCAATTAGTGTGTGAAAGATGGGTAAGTTTGATGTGAATTTTAAGCAAGATATGGCCATTTCATCCACCCCATTAAAAATGCATGAAATGTACAGGAATCTGTCCATTTCAATCACATTTGATGACCGGTCCAGGGTGACTTTGTTACCCAGGAATTAGTGTCTTAAAGCTGGGTAAGATTACTTTAAATGCAGGGTACACATGGCTGCATTACCCAGCAATTAGTGTGTGAAAAGCTGGGTAAGTGTGATGTGAATTTAAGCAAGATATGGCCATTTCATCCACCCCATTAAAAATGCATGAAATGTACAGGAATCTGTCCATTTCAATCACATTTGATGACCGGTCCAGGGTGACTATGTTACCCAGGAATTAGTGTCTTAAAGCTGGGTAAGATTACTTTAAATGCAGGGTACACATGGCTGCATTACCCAGCAATTAGTGTGTGAAAGATGGGTAAGTTTGATGTGAATTTAAGCAAGATATGGCCATTTCATCCACCCCATTAAAAATGCATGAAATGTACAGGAATCTGTCCATTTCAATCACATTTGATGACCGGTCCAGGGTGACTTTGTTACCCAGGAATTAGTGTCTGAAAGCTGGGTAAGATTACTTTAAATGCAGGGTACACATGGCTGCATTACCCAGCAATTAGTGTGTGAAAGCTGGGTAAGTTTGATGTGAATTTAAGCAAGATATGGCCATTTCATCCACCCCATTAAAAATGCATGAAATGTACAGGAATCTGTCCATTTCAATCACATTTGATGACCGGTCCAGGGTGACTATGTTACCCAGGAATTAGTGTCTTAAAGCTGGGTAAGATTACTTTAAATGCAGGGTACACATGGCTGCATTACCCAGCAATTAGTGTGTGAAAGATGGGTAAGTTTGATGTGAATTTAAGCAAGATATGGCCATTTCATCCACCCCATTAAAAATGCATGAAATGTACAGGAATCTGTCCATTTCAATCACATTTGATGACCGGTCCAGGGTGACTATGTTACCCAGGAATTAGTGTCTTAAAGCTGGGTAAGATTACTTTAAATGCAGGGTACACATGGCTGCATTACCCAGCAATTAGTGTGTGAAAGATGGCTAAGTGTGATGTGAATTTAAGTAAGATATGGCCATTTCATCCACCCCATTAAAAATGCATGAAATGTACAGGAATCTGTCCATTTCAATCACATTTGATGACCGGTCCAGGGTGACTATGTTACCCAGGAATTAGTGTATTAAAGCTGGGTAAGATTACTTTAAATGCAGGGTACACATGGCTGCATTACCCAGCAATTAGTGTGTGAAAGATGGGTAAGTTTGATGTGAATTTAAGCAAGATATGGCCATTTCATCCACCCCATTAAAAATGCATGAAATGTACAGGAATCTGTCCATTTCAATCACATTTGATGACCGGTCCAGGGTGACTTTGTTACCCAGGAATTAGTGTCTTAAAGCTGGGTAAGATTACTTTAAATGCAGGGTACACATGGCTGCATTACCCAGCAATTAGTGTGTGAAAGCTGGGTAAGTTTGATGTGAATTTAAGCAAGATATGGCCATTTCATCCACCCCATTAAAAATGCATGAAATGTACAGGAATCTGTCCATTTCAATCACATTTGATGACCGGTCCAGGGTGACTATGTTACCCAGGAATTAGTGTCTTAAAGCTGGGTAAGATTACTTTAAATGCAGGGTACACATGGCTGCATTACCCAGCAATTAGTGTGTGAAGATGGGTAAGTTTGATGTGAATTTAAGCAAGATATGGCCATTTCATCCACCCCATTAAAAATGCATGAAATGTACAGGAATCTGTCCATTTCAATCACATTTGATGACCGGTCCAGGGTGACTTTGTTACCCAGGAATTAGTGTCTTAAAGCTGGGTAAGATTACTTTAAATGCAGGGTACACATGGCTGCATTACCCAGCAATTAGTGTGTGAAAGATGGGTAAGTGTGATGTGAATTTAAGCAAGATATGGCCATTTCATCCACCCCATTAAAAATGCATGAAATGTACAGGAATCTGTCCATTTCAATCACATTTGATGACCGGTCCAGGGTGACTATGTTACCCAGGAATTAGTGTATTAAAGCTGGGTAAGATTACTTTAAATGCAGGGTACACATGGCTGCATTACCCAGCAATTAGTGTGTGAAAGATGGGTAAGTTTGATGTGAATTTAAGCAAGATATGGCCATTTTCATCCACCCCATTAAAAATGCATGAAATGTACAGGAATCTGTCCATTTCAATCACATTTGATGACCGGTCCAGGGTGACTTTGTTACCCAGGAATTAGTGTCTTAAAGCTGGGTAAGATTACTTTAAATGCAGGGTACACATGGCTGCATTACCCAGCAATTAGTGTGTGAAAGCTGGGTAAGTTTGATGTGAATTTAAGCAAGATATGGCCATTTCATCCACCCCATTAAAAATGCATGAAATGTACAGGAATCTGTCCATTTCAATCACATTTGATGACCGGTCCAGGGTGACTATGTTACCCAGGAATTAGTGTCTTAAAGCTGGGTAAGATTACTTTAAATGCAGGGTACACATGGCTGCATTACCCAGCAATTAGTGTGTGAAAGATGGGTAAGTGTGATGTGAATTTAAGCAAGATATGGCCATTTCATCCACCCCATTAAAAATGCATGAAATGTACAGGAATCTGTCCATTTCAATCACATTTGATGACCGGTCCAGGGTGACTATGTTACCCAGGAATTAGTGTCTTAAAGCTGGGTAAGATTACTTTAAATGCAGGGTGCACATGGCTGCATTACCCAGCAATTAGGGTGTGAAAGATGGGTAAGTTTGCTGTGAATTTAAGGGAGATATGGCCATTTCATCCACACCTCACGACTCCCATCAAAAGTGATTGAAATGTACAGGAATCTGTACATTTCATCCACATTTGACGACCCGAGCAGGGTGACTTTGTTACCCAGGAATAAGTGTATGAAAGTCGGGGAAGATTACTTTAAACACAGGGTACACATGGCTGTATTACCCAGCAATTAGTGTGTGTGAAAGATGGGTACGTTTGCTGTGAATTTAAGGGAGATATGGCCCTTTCAAACAGGGAGATGTACACGGCTTTATTACCCCGGATTTAGTGTCTGAAAGTCGGGGAAGATTACTTTAAACACAGGGTACACATGGCTGTATTACCCATTAATTAGTGTGTGAAAGCTGGGTAACTTTGATGGGAATTTAAGGGAGATATGGCCATTTCATCCACACCTCACGACTCCCATCAAAAGTGATTGAAATGTACAGGAATCTGTACATTTCATCCACATTTGACGACCCGAGCAGGGTGACTTTGTTACCCAGGAATAAGTGTATGAAAGTCGGGGAAGATTACTTTAAACACAGGGTACACATGGCTGTATTACCCAGCAATTAGTGTGTGTGAAAGATGGGTACGTTTGCTGTGAATTTAAGGGAGATATGGCCCTTTCAAACAGGGAGATGTACACGGCTTTATTACCCCGGATTTAGTGTCTGAAAGTCGGGGAAGATTACTTTAAACACAGGGTACACATGGCTGTATTACCCATTAATTAGTGTGTGAAAGCTGGGTAACTTTGATGGGAATTTAAGGGAGATATGGCCCTTTCAAGAACGATTTGAAACCGTTTGAAATGACTGGCGGGTGCTGATGGAAAGCAGGCGGAAATACATTGATTGTTTACCCATGAAAAGGTGTTTAAAAGGCGGGTAAAGTGTCCCTGCAGCTCCTCCATGACGGTAATAATGATTAGAAATCATTTACAGGGAAGAAAGCTGTTTTTAAAAGTGAAAAAACGATTTGAAACCGTTTGAAATGACTGGCGGGTGCTGATGGAAAGCAGGCGGAAATACATTGATTGTTTACCCATGAAAAGGTGTTTAAAAGGCGGGTAAAGTGTCCCTGCAGCTCCTCCATGACGGTAATAATGATTAGAAATCATTTACAGGGCAGAAAGCTGTTTTTAAAAGTGAAAAAACGATTTGAAACCGTTTGAAATGACTGGCGGGTGCTGATGGAAAGCAGGCGGAAATACATTGATTATTTACCCAGCAAAAGGTGTTTAAAAGGCGGGTAAAGTGTTACTGCAGCCCCTAAGTGCCTGATTGTTTCAGAGACCCATAGCCGTGACACAGTGAACCATTTACATCCAAAAGTATCCATTTAAAAGTCATTTTTGTAGGGGGAAAAGGGTGCAGAGAGAAGCCTGAAAATGCCTCTCCAGGACCCCGGAGAGCTCGCAGGTGCTGGAGAGGGGGAGACAGGCTCACAGGCAGGCCCGGGGACCCCTGCAGAACCCACAGCTGCTGGGTATCGACAAGGCGGTTTGGCAGTCCGCCTTTCAGCACCCAAACTCGGCCCTGAGACAGCCAGTCAGCCCCCCTCAGCTACTAGGAGCCGATATCCCTCCAAACTCTTTGCTTACGGCCATACCACTCTGAGCACGCCCGATCTCGTCCGATCTCGGAAGCTAAGCAGAGTCGGGCCGGGTCAGTACTTGGATGGGAGACCGCCTGGGAATACCCGGTGCTGTAAGCTTTTTGTTGTTAAATACAGGCACATCCGTGGTGATAAGACAATATTTATAACCGAAAATAGCATGCTACACGTGGGTAGATTAGTTGCAAAGGTCGGGTGGTCTGTTTTAAGTCAGTTTGAAATTAAAATGGGTCATTCAGAAACTGCTATGTCTGAATAAATAGCACTTTCTGAACACATGTCAAACAGACATTCCTATTAAAAGTTATCAATTAGTAGCACGATCGGACACGAGCACTCTGTTTATTTCACACTGCAAGGAGACCGAGCTTGAAAAGCACCTCTCTGTGGCCGCTCCAAGACCCCCAAAACACGGACTAAGGAGCTCCAGGATCCCTCCCTGCCTTGAGCAAACAGGCTAGTTCACACTTCCATTACGTACACCGACAAAGCCACCTCTTCGGGGCCGCTCCAAGACCCCCAAAACACGGACGCAGCAGCCCAGCATCTCTCCCTGACATGAGCAAACAGGTTATTTCAGACTTCCATGAAATACACCGGGGGAAAGGACCTCTCTGTGGCCGCTCCAAGACCCCCAAACACGGACTAAGGAGCTCCAGTATCTCTCCCTGACATGCGTACTTCCAGAACCTCGCACACCTTGGGTCCCCGGGCCCCCGAACTTAAGCACTCCCCCACGGACTAAACCAAGATGATCACACCCTCAAGAATCTCGTGCCCTGGGAATCTTAAAGGGGGGGTGTATTTTGCGGTGCTTTACCGTCCGCCCATCGGCACCCATAGTCGGCCTTCTTGACAGCAGCACCACCCACCCTTCAGTGGAGGATTTCTCTCGTGCCCCTGGCAACACTTAAAGGGGGTCTACTTTGCGGTGCTTTACCGTCCGCCCATGGGCACCCATAGTCGGCCTTCTTGACAGCAGCACCACCCACCCTTCAGTGGAGGATTTCTCTCGTGCCCCTGGCAACACTTAAAGGGGGTCTACTTTGCGGTGCTTTACGTCTGCCCATGGGCACCATAGTCGGCCTTCTTGACAGCAGCACCACCCACCCTTCAGTGGAGGATTTCTCTCGTGCCCCTGGCAACACTTAAAGGGGTCTACTTTGCGGTGCTTTACCGTCCGCCCATGGGCACCCATAGTCGGCCTTCTTGACAGCAGCACACCCACCCTTCAGTGGAGGATTTCTCTCGTGCCCCTGGCAACACTTAAAGGGGGTCTACTTTGCGGTGCTTTACCGTCCGCCCATGGGCACCCATAGTCGGCCTTCTTGACAGCAGCACCACCCACCCTTCAGTGGAGGATTTC
>JAMFTG010002960.1:0-18140 GCA_023974075.1 Chaenocephalus aceratus
TTAACTGTCTGTTAGCTTGTGATCCAAATTGGGAAATAATTAAATTATCGCAGCAGCAGAAAAGCAGGAACTGCACAGGTAATTAAAAATGTAATGAATTTAAATTAATAAAATACAAATTGAATAAAAAAAACTATAAATAAATATTGAAAAATGTAAACTGAAAAAAAATAAACATACAAAGCTGTGATTTTTTTAATAATAATTTCATTATTTTATTCGCATATAAAGTCAAAGTGTAAACATTTTGCGTTCTTACCACAAATTAGAACTTATTTTTTTTTACTCATATTGTTTATTTTTTGTTATTCTAGGAAACCTTCAGGCTAATGAACAGCAGATGTAAAACTAGCCTCTAAGCCAGGGGTCGGCAACCCCTGGCACGCGGCACCGTAACCAGTGGCACCCTAGCAATAAGTGGAATAAGTGTGCAAAATATTTAAATTGTATTTTCGGATCCTGAACGAGACCGCCGCCAGAGCGCGTCTCCCCGCTCCCTGCAGAAGGAAGCCATGCACGCAGCGCAGCCCCGCTCTCTTTAACTCCAGGCGACTTTCTGCCGCTTTCCTCCGTGGTGCAGATCGTCTCACCGCGGAGAGGAAAGCACTTCACTCAGTGCAGTGCCCACAAGGAGCTGGACACATGCCGCAGTGTGTGCGTGGCTGTGTCTTTAGGTGAAAGCCCGGTGGCGATCTGCTCATCTCTCATCGAAATAACATGCTACAAAGCGGCGGACTGGCCATCTGTGTGTTGAACCTTCCTGCCGGCTCCCAGACCGTAGTCGAGGAGGGGATGACTCTCTGTCGTCTCCCAGGGCAGGAGCAACGAGCTTCAGGTTCAATAACCCACTTTAGTATGCATACTGTATATATACACAGACCTGCGATTGGCCCGTCCGAGCATATAGTATATATACTGTAATATATACTATATATATATATATATATATCACTGTATATGTATATATACTAGGGATGTAACGATACCAAAAACTCACGGTACGGTATTTATCGCGATATTGAATAATAAAGGGAAGACCTTTTTTTGTATTATTATTTTAAAGTGTCAAAAACAAAGTGACAGACTGGAACAAGAAAACCAGTGTGTTTGTACCTATAGTACTACCAAACAAAGTAGGCATTTTCTTTGTGCCACTGCATTTCACAAATAAACATTTAATAATCAGACCCTGCAATAAAATAAATCAAGTTTCACTTTAGTTTTTCAAGTAACTCAACTCAAACTCACGAGTCACTCACTCGGCATCATCAGACAGGTTTTTAGGAATATGAGAATGTCCACACTTCCAGGTATTTATAAGCTGGGATGTTTGGGCGTTTACAATATCCCCTGCTGTGGAAGAAACTCTCTCGCTTGGTACTGATGTTGCTGGTGCTGATGTTGCTGGTACTGATGTTGCTGGTACTGATGTTGCTGGTGCTGATGTTGCTGGTACTGATGTTGCTGGTGCTGATGTTGCTGGTACTGATGTTGCTGGTGCTGATGTTGCTGGTACTGATGTTGCTGGTGCTGATGTTGCTGGTGCTGATGTTGCTGGTGCTGATGTTGCTGGTGCTGATGTTGCTGGTACTGATATTGCTGGGACAGCAGTGGTCGCGTTAACCGAATATTTTATTTAACAATGATGGAAAAATCTGAAAGCAGTCTGTCATTTGGACAGATTAGAACAAACTCGGAACAGCGCCAACGTTTCCCCGCAGCGAGGCTCTGGTGTTATGCCGTGTTATGCATGCCCTCCAAAAGGAAATGATATAGTTTCCAACTCGTACAGATCAATACATGTCCCGCGAGGTGCAGACCCGACGGGTAATAAGGGATTATGACGGACATTTTACGATCCTGTCTGTCAAAATGACGGACAGCGGAAAAGTCTGATGCCACCTCAGTGGGACGGAGAGACATGCTTTGGCCATGGGGGACAGCAGTGGGTCAAACTGTGCATCGTCTCTCCACCTCTTCAAACACAATACAGTTGTTGCCAAGAAGGTGAGGCTTACTGACAGAGATATAATATCCTGTTGGTACTTTTCAACGTCTTTAGGTGTGTACATGTAGCGCTGTAAATACCATGTCCTTTTGTGTTCTGTTCTGTTATGTTCATGTTGTAACCTACTTGCTGCCATGTTGGACAGGACTCTCTTGAAAAAGAGATCGATGATCTCAATGGGACCACCTGGTTAAATAAAGGTTTAAAAAAAAAAGAAAAGTGTTTAAAAAAAATCCCGGTAGATTTTGTCAGTCTCACGACGGTATTGGGACGTTTATTTACCGCGATACCGCGATATTCGGTATATCTTTACATCCCTAATATATACTGTATATCGTGAAAGATATAAAGATATATCGTGAAAGATATAAAGTATATCTTTATGACTTTATGAGATATAAAGTATATCTTTATGACTCACTGTCGTCCTCTGTGCGCTGCTCCACGGCCAGCGTCCTGACCTTGACCTTCTCGGGCTGGCTCAGAGGTCGTCTGGGGGTCATCAAGCTGACGGCCGCGGTGCTCAGGAAGCGATTGGCCCGTCCGAGCGTTGGAGAGCTGAGCCAGCTGGGCCGGGCCAGCGCCCCCCCCACCGCTGCGCCAAACGGTCGCTGACAGGAGGACACATCAGGGATAACACACTGGTCAGTATCAGGGATAACACACTCGTCGGTATCAGGGATAACACACTCGTCGGTATCAGGGATAACACACTCGTCGGTATCAGGGATAACACACTCGTCGGTATCAGGGATAACACACTCGTCGGTATCAGGGATAACACACTCGTCGGTATCAGGGATAACACACTCGTCGGTATCAGGGATAACACACTCGTCGGTATCAGGGATAACACACTGGTCGGTATCAGGGATAACACACTCGTCGGTATCAGGGATAACACACTGGTCGGTATCAGGGATAACACACTCGTCGGTATCAGGGATAACACACTCGTCGGTATCAGGGATAACACACTGGTCGGTATCAGGGATAACACACTCGTCGGTATAGGATAACACACTGTCGTATCAGGGATACCCCGTCGTATCAGGGATAACACACTCGTCGGTATCAGGGATAACACACTGGTCGGTATCAGGGATAACACACTCGTCGGATCAGGGATAACACACTGGTCAGTATCAGGGATAACACACTCGTCGGTATCAGGATAACACACTGGTCGGTATCAGGGATAACACACTCGTCGGTATCAGGGATAACACACTGGTCGTATCAGGGATAACACACTCGTCGGTATCAGGGATAACACACTGGTCAGTATCAGGGATAACACACTCGTCGGTATCAGGGATAACACACTGGTCGGTATCAGGGATAACACACTGGTCGGTATCAGGGATAACACACTCGTCGGTATCAGGATAACACACTGGTCGGTATCAGGGATAACATATCCATTACAAATACATGATATTTAGGAGGATCTTTTTGTAACTTAACATTATAAATAAATCCTATGTATTCATTTTAATTCATTTAGTTTTTTTACTGATTTTAATATATATATAGTGTATAATAATAATAATAATTAACTAATATCAGGAATACCAATGTTTTACAAAAACTTTAATATCAGGAATAACTTTTAACATTTTAACATTTATTTTGAACAGCTAGAAAAAGCATATATATATATATATATATATATATAAAATATTTATTTAATCCCTTTTCTATTTGAGTGTTTAGTTTTTTATAGTGGAAAATAAGTAATTATAATAATAACAATGGTAATAAAAACTTGCTCAAGGGCACCACGGCAGGGCAGGAGGTGAACTGGGACCTCTCCAAGTAGCAGTCCACACTCCATATTTAGGTCTGTTCGGGGACTTGAACCGGCGACCCTGCGGCTCCCAGTCCACGCCCCTACTGACTGAGCCCCTGCTCTTCTATTTTCAAAACAAGCTTAGTCTTGAACTCTCTGTTCAGAATTTTATTTTTGAGAAATAAGCCTCGTCCTTTTGCAACATTAAAGTTAATTTTACAATAATGCATTAATAAATAATAAACCACTAATAATAACTACAACAACACAATAATAATAATAATATATAGAGACCTGTGCCGCTCCGCTCTCCTCGTCCTCGTCCAGGTCGTCCATGGACGACGCCTGGATCTCTGCCGGGTCGATGATGATGTTCGCTTTACTCGCAAGATCATCTGCAACACAATACAATATTAATATGAATACATGTATTACTTTCAAACATTTCAGTTCCACCCAGGAGAAGTCAAGTCAGAAGCACCATACAAACATTTATATTTCATGTTGTGTATTCTATAGATACTTTATTGATATACGTCTTGTACTGCAGATATGTTCATTGAGATCAACAAAATAAATCTGATACACACACACACACACACACACACACACACACACACAGACACACACACAAACACACAGACACACACACACACACACACACACACACACACACAGACACACACACACACACACCTTTGAGGGACTTCTTGAGGTGTGACAGCAGCCCTCCCAGCCTCTGAAGGTCGAAGTAATCCACCTTCCCGTTGTAGAAGAGCTGGGGGGGGACGTAGGCCTCTGGGGGGGGGGGGGGGGGCATGAGATGCATTCATTACATCGTCATTAGAGAAAATGCAGGAATTCATTTTCATTTCAAATGTTCAAAAATAATGTCTTGTTTCGACGTCTGCAGTTTGTGACTTGTGAGGGTTACATATGAATAAATGTGTGTCTGAGTGTGTACATTCTTCCAAATGTACAATTTTTATATTAATAATAACAACAATAATAATAATAATAATGATAATAATAAAGTGTGTGTACCCTCGCTCTGGCGCCGGCCCTCGTCCCAACTCATCCTGACGGCCGTGATGAGGCGGTGCAGAAAACACACCATGTACTCCGGAGGACACAGAGCCGTGGGGTGCTGCAACACACACACACACACACACACACACACACACTGTCAGAGGCCCAGTGTGTGTGCGTGTGTGTTTAATAAGGCGTCAGACAGCAGGACTCACCCCTCTGTTGCTGGCGTTCTCCTGCAGGAACTTCCTGAACTTGTTGAGGAAGATGTAACGCGAGGCTTCTCCCTGAAACACACACACATGTGTAAGCTGTGTTTTCAAAGAACGAGAGAACATGTAATAAATATATATCTTTAGTGAAGGTACCGTGGTTTTGTCTTTGTTGTTGAGCAGCAGCTTCAGGATCTGAACCTGCAGCTCCTCCACCACTGAGACCACCAGGAAATACAAAATAAATGGATTTTAATTCATTTCTTTTTGTGTCAAACATTAAAATAAAAAATTCAATTGAAGTTCCATTTTGAACCAAAGTGACACATTTGTATTTATTTTTTAATTAAGTTCAGATGAAATATAAAGATATATTTTTGAATCCAGGTGATTTATGTGCAAACATCTTAATTCGAGGAATAATTCAAATGCATAATATTCACATAACATTTCATATTAAAGGGGACCTATCATGCAAAATGCACTTGATGTCTTTTCTACATAAAGATGTGTCCCGACATACGGCCGACGTGACACGTCCCAACCCATCGTCTCCGGATACAGTCGCAGCTGTGTGTCTGTGCCTCCAGCAGGATGTCTGCGGGAGGCTTAGAGTAAAGTTGTTATATATATATAATACATATAATGGCACTGTTCTAACACTTAAGAAAGAACATGTCAAGCTATGTGCTGTATGAGAAACAATGCGCGGCGTGTTTTGGGAGTAGTATGCTCTGCGGTTACATTAGCAAGCATGCTAACAGTCAGAGCTAACGTTGTAGGCTACTGGAGAGAATATGTGTCACGTAATGTCCTTGTGGCGAGAGAGAAAGGTTTGAGCTCCAAACTGTTTCAGAAATAAAGCTTGAAGTGGTTAGGAGCATAACGTGGCATTTAATCACCACAGTGTTTAGCCGGTAGCAGGGGGAAGCTGCCGGCTTTGCAACAGGGCTGCAATAGAGGGGTTTGAGCCGTATGAGCCATGGCTACAACGGGGGTCTGTTTGGTATTTTAAGCAAAACACTTCACAGACGTGTTTTGGTTTGGCCCTACAACATATGTTCCAATATAGCATAATAGGTCCACTTTAAATAAAGTGAAAAATATAATGATAATAAATATAATAATAAATATAACAATAGTTATAATAATGATAATAATAACAAAAATAATAACAGACCTTCGATCCTCTTCTTCAGCCTCTGGCAGCCTCTCTCGTACGCTCGTCGTCTCAAACGCTCGTCGGCACTTTCATCGCTCGGCTCGCGCTCATCCTTACCCTGAGAGATAATCATTAATAACATCATCATCAATAAAGATGTGTGTGTGTGCGTGCGTGCGTGTGTGTGTGTGTGTGTTACCTCCTTATCAAAGTGTGTAGGCCACCATGTTGTAGGGATCAGCTCCTCTAGCCCCGCCCTCCTTCACTCTGAGAGGGGTTTTAATGTAGAAGAAGACCACGGAGCGGAGGACGTCAAACGTGAGTCAGTTAGGGACAATAACTGAAATACTACTAAAATAGTACTCTGAATACTAATATAATACTACTACTGTAGTACTACAATAATACTCTGAATACTAATATAATACTACTACTGTAATACTACAATAATACTACTACTGTAATACTACAATAATACTCTGAATACTAATATAATACTACAATAATACTCTGAATACTAATATAATACTACTACTGTAATACTACAATAATACTCTAAATACTAATATAATACTACTACTGTAATACTACAATAATACTCTGAATACTAATATAATACTACAATAATACTCTGAATACTAATATAATACTACTACTGTAATACTACAATAATACTCTGAATACTAATATAATACTACTACTGTAATACTAAAATAATACTCTGAATACTAATATAATACTACTACTGTAGTACTAAAATAATACTCTGAATACTAATATAATACTACTACTGTAGTACTACAATAATACTCTGAATACTAATATAATACTACTACTGTAATACTACAATAATACTCTGAATACTAATATAATACTACTACTGTAGTACTACAATAATACTCTGAATACTAATATAATACTACTACTGTAATACTACAATAATACTCTGAATACTAATATAATACTACTACTGTAATACTACAATAATACTCTCTACAGTAATACTCTGAATACTACTGCAGTAATTCTACAATAATACTATCAATACTACTCAGAGGTCGCGTTAACCGAATATTTTCCGCCTATGAAGGATTTTTTTTAACAATGGCGGAAAAATCTGAAAGCCGTCCGTCATTTTGACGGATTAGAACAAACTCGGTACAGCGCCAAAGTTTTCCCCCGCAGCGAGGCTCCGTGTCATGCCGTGTCATGCCGTGTCATGCCATGTCATGCCGTGTCATGCCGTGTCATGCCTTGTCATGCCGTGTCATGCCGTGTCATGCCGTGTCATGCCTTGTCATTCCGTGTCATGCCGTGTCATGCCGTGTTATGCCGTGTCATGCCGTGTCATGCCGTGTCATGCCGTGTCATGCCTTGTCATGCCGTGTCATGCCTTGTTATGCCGTGTCATGCCTTGTTATGCCGTGTCATGCCGTGTCATGCCTTGTCATGCCGTGTCATGCCTTGTCATGCCGTGTCATGCCGTGTCATGCCGTGTCATGCCGTGTTATGCCCTCCAAAAAGGAAATTATACCGTTTCCAAACCTAACTTGCCGAACAGATAATTGAAATGTCTGAGTTTTTGCTTTACGCTGTGCGTGCTCCCGCGAGGTGCAGAGGTGCAGTGGGCATGCATAACACGGCGCTAACAGTTCACGAGGCACCCCCCCCGTTGACAGTTCCCCCCGGCAGAGTTGCTTACAGGCCGACGGGTAATAATGGAATAATGACGGACAGCGAAAAGTCTAGCGCAACCTCTGATACTACTACTATAATACTATCAATACTACTGCAGTACTACTCTGAAATACTACAACAACAATACTCTAATGCACTACTACAGTAGTACTCTGAAGTTCTACAATATAACCCTTAGACCCTAGCACAATATGACATTATTTGGAGGATATAGCACGTTGTTGAGCAGGTACTTCCTGGACTTCTCGTGGTTCAGGACGGCTGTGGTGAGGCGCAGGTAGTGGATCTGAAACACACACACACAGTTAAATATACTCATCAAACTGTGTACTCTGTGTTTTTGTACACACGTGAGGTATTTAAAAAAACTGAATAAATGTTCTCCTTAGTTCGTAAGATGAGTGAGTGAGTGAGTGAGTGAGTGAGTGAGTGAGTGAGTGAGTGAGTGAGTGAGTGAGTGAGTGAGTGAGTGAGTGAGTGAGTGAGTGAGTGAGTGTTACCTGGAAGCCCAGGTCTGGGATGATGGGGGAGAAACGATAAGCTCTGAGCAGAGACATCATCAGTTGCTTCAGACACTCGCTGACCTCATAGTCCTGCAGGGGGAAACAATATAAACAAAGTTGAAATAGAACTGAGGAATCTGATGGAAAATAAAGCTGTTTCACTTTATTTCTGTACCTCCATCAGCAGCCAGAACAGATCCAGGAGCTGCTGGATGAGAGGGTGCTCGTCCACAGAGCCCCCCCCCTCCAGGATGCCCAGCAGGAAGTTCATCAGCACGTCCTCCACCAGGTACACCTTACACTGTAGGAAATACAGGCATGAGGTACACTTTACACTGTAAGAAATACAGGCATTAGGTACACCTTACACTGTAAGAAATACAGGCATGAGGTACACTTTACACTGTAAGAAATACAGGTATTAGGTACACCTTACACTGTAAGAAATACAGGCATTAGGTACACCTTACACTGTAAGAAATACAGGCATTAGGTACACCTTACACTGTAAGAAATACAGGCATTAGGTACACCTTACACTGTAAGAAATACAGGTATTAGGTACACCTTACACTGTAAGAAATACAGGCATTAGGTACACCTTACACTGTAAGAAATACAGGCATGAGGTACACTTTACACTGTAAGAAATACAGGCATTAGGTACACCTTACACTGTAAGAAATACAGGTATTAGGTACACTTTACACTGTAGGAAATACAGGCATGAGGTACACTTTACACTGTAAGAAATACAGGCATTAGGTACACCTTACACTGTAAGAAATACAGGCATGAGGTACACTTTACACTGTAAGAAATACAGGTATTAGGTACACCTTACAACTGTAAGAAATACAGGCATTAGGTACACCTTACACTGTAAGAAATACAGGCATTAGGTACACCTTACACTGTAAGAAATACAGGCATTAGGTACACCTTACACTGTAAGAAATACAGGTATTAGGTACACCTTACACTGTAAGAAATACAGGCATTAGGTACACCTTACACTGTAAGAAATACAGGCATGAGGTACACTTTACACTGTAAGAAATACAGGCATTAGGTACACCTTACACTGTAAGAAATACAGGTATTAGGTACACTTTACACTGTAGGAAATACAGGCATGAGGTACACTTTACACTGTAAGAAATACAGGCATTAGGTACACCTTACACTGTAAGAAATACAGGCATGAGGTACACTTTACACTGTAAGAAATACAGGTATTAGGTACACCTTACACTGTAAGAAATACAGACATGAGGTACACTTTACACTGTAAGAAATACAGGCATTAGGTACACCTTACACTGTAAGAAATACAGGCATTAGGTACCCTTACACTGTAAGAAATACAGGCATTAGGTACACCTTACACTGTAAGAAATACAGGCATTAGGTACACCTTACACTGTAAGAAATACAGGTATTAGGTACACCTTACACTGTAAGAAATACAGGCATTAGGTACACCTTACACTGTAAGAAATACAGGCATGAGGTACACTTTACACTGTAAGAAATACAGGCATTAGGTACACCTTACACTGTAAGAAATACAGGCATTAGGTACACCTTACACTGTAAGAAATACAGGCATTAGGTACACCTTACACTGTAAGAAATACAGGCATTAGGTACACTTTACACAACAGGTGCACACTTAGTGCCGTTCTAGTTTAAGCCACCAGATGGAGCCAAAGCGCTGTGATGTTTTTACAGACATCCATAACACTGTTATTTCCACCTTGAACATTTGTTTATACTCTGGAACCATGTGATACTTATAAATACTAAAATATTTTGTACATTATTATGATAACAGTATAATTATTTTGGTTAATTTACCGCTTTTAATTAACTAATGTCAGAGAAGGTGTTTCTTTCATTAATTCATCAGTTTGATTTTACTCTGGAAGCAAGTGAACTTTGTGCCTCTTCACACACTCTTCCTCTCACCATGAGTGGAGCGAAGTGGTTGAAGATGTGAGCGAGAGTGACGAGGACGGTGGGTTCTCCGTGAAGCCTCCAACCTGTGAATTCCCTCTCCAGCAGACGCTCCTCCTACACACACACACACACACACACACACACACACACACACACACACACACACACACACACACACACACACACACACACACACACACACACACACACACACACACACACACACACACACACACACACACACACACACACACCACACACACACACACACACACACACACACACACACACACACACACACACACACACACACACACACACACACACACACACACACACACACACACACACACACACACACACACACACACAGCATTAAGAGACAGCAACAGGAAGTTTGAAGGGTTTGAACCTCCATTCACCAGGTTGACAGTTTGATCTAAATCAACATCCAAGGCATCCCAACTGTAGCTGTGAACATGACAGCATGTGTGATGACCTGGAAGAGCATCAGGACTGCTTGAGGCAGATGATAGCTATGTGATTAACATGATGACTCAGCCTCTATGGAGAGAGACATCAAGCATGCTCATTTCTGACGTGGAGCTAATCTGAAGTAAACATTGAAGACTGCTTTCTGTTCCTCCATCTTGTGACTGTGTGACTCCATCTCTTGATATCAGCATGAGAAGGACACTGTTCAGGAACTAGTCTCTGTATGTGATGACTCCTTCCCTTCTGGAGAGGATCCAAGACACATGGATCCTGAGGTGAAGCTCAAGCCGGGACCAGGGAGAGTTCTCTAACAGTCCCTCAGGTGAGGTTCCTACCTGGGTATCGATGGAGGTGGAGAGAACGGTCTTGATGAATCCCAGCAGCTTGTTAGCCTTCATCAGGTCTGCAGTGGGGGGGTTCTGCAGCGGCAGGTAGCCCTCCACTGGATAACGTGACCCCGTTAAAGAGAAGCACAGCCAACAGGAAACACACTTCACAATAAAGGTGCAGGGTACACAGAGAGAGAGGTGTGTGTGTGTGTGTGTGTGTGTGTGTGTGTGTGTGTGTGTGTGTGTGTGTGTGTGTGTGTGTGTGGTGTGTGTGTGTGTGTGTGTGTGTGTGTGTGTGTGTGTGTGTGTGTGTGTGTGTGTGTGTGTGTGTGTGTGTGTGTGTGTGTGTGTGTGTGTGTGTGTGTGTGTGTGTGTGTGTGTGTGTGTGTGTGTGTGTGTGTGTGTGTGTGTGTGTGTGGTGTGGTGTGTGTTGTGTGTGTCAGGATATCTGAGAGGTCTGCTGCCAACGTTCAACGCCACGGATTCTTTGAAGGAGAGGCTGATGGCCGGAAAGTACGCCACGCCAGGACCCATCTTAATGTTGGTGAACGCTGTTCCCAGAGACTGGCCGTTCCTACACACGCACACACACACACACCACACACCCACACACACCAGTTACACCACCACAGTTAAACATCTTATAATGCGTATTCAAACCCTCCTTTCAGAAGGATCTCAAGTCTCAAATGTTTCTGGTATTGAGATGTTTGTATATTTTCTGTTTAGTTTTTAGTTTGTTGTCTCACAGGCAGAAGGTGATGGTTCCCTCGTCGAGGTCGATCAGACAGCTGACGATGTCCCCCCCCGCCCACGACTGAAGACAAGAAGACGAGAACATGAAACAGAGAGACAGAGAGACAAGAAAACAGAGAGACAGAGAGACAAGAAAACAGAGAGACGAGAGAGACAAGAAAACAGAGAGACATGAAAACAGAGAGACAGAGAGACAAGAAAACAGAGAGACAAGAAAACAGAGAGACAAGAAAACAGAGACAGAGAGACAAGAAAACAGAGAGACAAGAAAACAGAGACAGAGAGACAAGAAAACAGAGAGACAAGAAAACAGAGAGACATGAAGACAGAGAGACATGAAAACAGAGAGACAAGAAAACAGAGAGACAAGAAAACATAGAGACATGAAAACAGAGAGACATGAAAACAGAGAGACAAGAAAACAGAGAGACAAGAAAACAGAGAGACAAGAAAACAGAGAGACATGAAACAGAGAGACAAGAAAACAGAGAGACGAGAGACAGAGAGACAATAAAACAGAGAGACATGAAAACAGAGAGACAGAGAGACAAGAAAACAGAGAGACAAGAAAACAGAGAGACATGAAAACAGAGAGACAAGAAAACAGAGAGACAAGAAGACAGAGAGACATGAAAACAGAGAGACATGAAAATAGAGAGACAAGAAAACAGAGAGACATGAAAACAGAGAGACAAGAAAACAGAGAGACAAGAAAACCGAGAGACAAGAAAACAGAGAGACATGAAAACAGAGAGACAAGAAAACAGAGAGACATGAAAACAGAGAGACAGAGAGACAAGAAAACAGAGACAGAGAGACAAGAAAACAGAGAGACAAGAAAACAGAGAGACATGAAAACAGAGAGACAGAGAGACAAGAAAACAGAGAGACATGAAATGAGAGAGACAGAGAGACATGAAAACAGAGAGACATGAAGACAGAGAGACATGAAGACAGAAGAGACATGAAAACAGAGAGACATGAAAACAGAGAGACATGAAGACAGAGAGACATGAAAACAGAGAGACATGAAGACAGAGAGACATGAAGACAGAGAGACATGAAGACAGAGAAACGGAGATACATGAAAACAGAGAGAAATGAAAACAGAGAGACATGAAGACAGAGAGACATGAAGACAGAGAAACGGAGATACATGAAAACAGAGAGAAATGAAAACAGAGAGACATGAAGACAGAGAGACATGAAGACAGAGAAACGGAGATACATGAAAACAGAGAGAAATGAAAATAGAGAGACAAGAAAACAGAGAGACATGAAAACAGAGAGACAAGAAAACAGAGAGACATGAAGACAGAGAGACATGAAAACAGAGAGACATGAAGACAGAGAGACATGAAGACAGAGAGATATGAAAATAGAGAGACAAGAAACAGAGAGACATGAAACAGAGAGACATGAAAACAGAGAGACAAGAAAACAGAGAGACATGAAGACAGAGAGACATGAAAACAGAGAGACATGAAGACAGAGAGACAAGAAAACAGAGAGACGTGAAAACAGAGAGACAGAGAGACAAGAAACAGAGAGACATGAAAACAGAGAGACAGAGAGACAGAAAACAGAGAGACAAGAAAACAGAGAGACATGAAGACAGAGAGACATGAAAACAGAGAGACATGAAAACAGAGAGACAGAGAGACATGAAAACAGAGAGACAGAGAGACATGAAGACAGAGAGACATGAAAACAGAGAGACAAGAAAACAGAGAGACATGAAAACAGAGAGACATGAAGACAGAGAGACATGAAGACAGATAGACATGAAAACAGAGAGACATGAAGACAGAGAGACATGAAAACAGAGAGACATGAAGACAGAGAGACATGAAGACAGAGAGACATGAAAAAAGAGACATGAAAACAGAGAGACAGACAGAGACAGAGAGACATGAAAACAGAGGGACATGAAAACAGAGAGGACAAGAAAACAGAGAGACAAGAAAACAGAGAGACATGAAAACAGAGATACATGAAAACAGAGAGACAGAGAGACATGAAAACAGAGAGAACGGAGAGACATGAAGACAGAGAGACAGAGAGACATGAAAACAGAGAGACATGAAGACAGAGACATGAAAACAGAGAGACATCAAAACAGAGAGACAGAGAAACATGAAATCAGAGAGACAGAGAGACATGAAAACAGAGAGACAGAGAGACATGAAAACAGAGAGACATGAAGACAGAGAGACATGAAAATAGAGAGACAAGAAAACAGAGAGACAAGAAAACAGAGAGACAAGAAAACAGAGAGCCAGAGAGACAAGAAAACAGAGAGACATGAAAACAGAGAGACATGAAGACAGAGAGACATGAAACAGAGAGACATGAAAACAGAGAGACAGAGAGACATGAAGACAGAGAGACATGAAAACAGAGAGACAAGAAAACAGAGAGACATGAAGACAGAAAGACAGAGAGACATGAAAACAGAGAGACATGAAGACAGAGAGACAGAGAGACATGAAGACAGAGAGACATGAAGACAGAGATACAGAGAGAAATGAAGACAGAGAGACATGAAAACAGATAGACATGAAGACAGAGAGACAGGAAAACAGAGAGACATGAAAACAGAGAGACATGAAAACAGAGAGATAGAGAGACATGAAGACAGAGAGACATGAAAACAGAGAGACATGAAGACAGAGAAGACAGAGAGACATGAAAACAGAGAGACAGAGACATGAAGACAGAGAGACAGACAGAGACTGAGAGACAGACAGAGACAGTGAGACAGACAGAGACAGTGAGACAGAGAGACAGAGAGACATGAAAACAGAGAGACATGAAGACAGAGACATGAAAACAGAGAGACATGAAAACAGAGAGACAGAGAGACATGAAAATAGAGAGACAAGAAAACAGAGAGACAAGAAACAGAGAGACAAGAAAACAGAGAGACAGAGAGACATGAAAACAGAGAGACATGAAGACAGAGAGACATGAAAACAGAGAGACATGAAAACAGAGAGACAGAGAGACATGAAAACAGAGAGACAGAGAGACATGAAGACAGAGAGACATGAAAACAGAGAGACAAGAAAACAGAGAGACATGAAGACAGAAAGGACAGAGAGACATGAAAACAGAGAGACATGAAGACAGAGAGACAGAGAGACATGAAGACAGAGATACAGAGAGAAATGAAGACAGAGAGACATGAAAACAGATAGACATGAAGACAGAGAGACATGAAGACAGAGAGACAGGAAACAGAGAGACATGAAAACAGAGAGGACAGAGAGACATGAAAACAGAGAGACATGAAGACAGAGAGATAGAGAGACATGAAGACAGAGAGACATGAAAACAGAGAGACATGAAGACAGAGAGACAGATAGACATGAAAACAGAGAGACAGAGACATGAAGACAGAGAGACAGACAGAGACCGAGAGACAGACAGAGACAGAGACAGTGAGACAGACAGAGAGACAGAGACAGTGAGACAGAGAGACAGAGAGAGACAGAGAGACATGAAAACAGAGAGACATGAAGACAGAGAGACATGAAGACAGAGAGACGAGAGACATGAAACAGAGAGAAATGAAAACAGAGAGACATGAAGACAGAGAGACATGAAACAGAGAGACATGAAAACAGAGAGACATGAAGACAGAGAGACATGAAGACAGAGAGATATGAAATAGAGAGACAAGAAAACAGAGAGACATGAAAACAGAGAGACAAGAAAACAGAGAGACATGAAGACAGAGAGACATGAAAACAGAGAGACATGAAAACAGAGAGAAATGAAGACGGAGAGACATGAAGACAGAGAGACAAGAAAACAGAGGACATGAAGACAGAGAGACAGAGAGACAAGAAAACAGAGAGACATGAAAACAGAGAGACAAGAAAACAGAGAGACAAGAAAACAGAGAGACATGAAGACAGAGAGACATGAAAACAGAGAGACATGAAAACAGAGAGACAGAGAGACATGAAAAACAGAGAGACAGAGAGACATGAAGACAGAGAGACATGAAAACAGAGAGACATGAAAAACAGAGAGACATGAAACAGAGAGACATGAAGACAGAGACACATGAAGACAGAGAGACATGAAAACAGAGAGACATGAAGACAGAGAGACATGAAGACATGAAGACAGAGAGACATGAAAACAGAGAGACATGAAGAACAGAGAGACAGAGAGACATGAAGACAGAGAGACATGAAAAAGAGACATGAAAACAGAGAGACATGAAGACAGACAGAGACAGAGAGACATGAAAACACAGAGACATGAAAACAAAGAGACAAGAAAACAGAGAGACAAGAAAACAGAGAGACAGAGAGACATGAAAACAGAGATACATGAAAAACAGAGAGAACAGAGAGACGGAGAGACATGAAACAGAGAGACATGAAGACAGAGAAACATGAATACAGAGAGACAAGAAACAGAGAGACAGAGAGACATGAAAACAGAGATACATGAAAAACAGAGAGACAGAGAGACGGAGAGACATGAAAACAGAGAGACATGAAGACAGAGAACATGAATACAGAGAGACAAGAAAACAGAGAGACAGAGAGACATGAAAAACAGAGAGACATGAAAGACAGAGAGACATGAAGACAGAGAGACATTAGACAGAGTACATGAAAACAGAGAGACATCAAAACAGAGACAGAGAAACATGAAATCAGAGAGACATTAAGACAGAGAGACATGAAACAGAGAGACATGAAGACAGAGAGACAGAGAGACATGAAGACAGAGACATGAAAACAGAGAGGACATTAAGACAGAGAGACATGAAGACAGAGAGATATGAAAATGGAGAGACAAGAAAACAGAGAGACATGAAAACAGAGAGACAAGAAAACAGAGAGACATGAAGACAGATAGACATGAAAACAGAGAGACATGAAAACAGAGAGACAGAGAGACAAGAAAACAGAGAGACAAGAAAAACAGAGAGACATGAAGACAGAGAGACATGAAAACAGAGAGACATGAAACAGAGAGACAGAGAGACATGAAACAGAGAGACAGAGAGACATGAAGACAGAGAGACATGAAAACAGAGAGACATGAAAACAGAGAGACATGAAACAGAGAGACATGAAGACAGAGACACATGAAGACAGAGAGACATGAAAAACAGAGAGACATGAAGACAGAGAGACATGAAGACATGAAGACAGAGATACATGAAAACAGATAGACATGAAGACAGAGAGACGAGATACATGAGACAGAGAGACATGAAAAATATACTGAAAACAGAGAGACATGAAGACAGACGAGAGACATGAAAACACAGAGACATGAAAACAAAGAGAACAAGAAAACAGAGAGACAAGAAAACAGAGAGACAGAGAGACATGAAAACAGAGATACATGAAACAGAGAGACAGAGAGACGGAGAGACATGAAAACAGAGAGACATGAATACAGAGAAACATGAATACAGAGAGACAAGAAACAGAGAGACAGAGAGACATGAAAACAGAGATACATGAAAACAGAGACAGAGAGACGGAGAGACATGAAACAGAGAGACATGAAGACAGAGAAACATGATACAGAGAGACAAGAAAACAGAGAGACAGAGAGACATGAAACAGAGAGACATGAAGACAGAGAGACATGAAGACAAGAGACATGAAGACAGAGAGACATGAAGACAGAGAGACATCAAAACAGACAGAGAAACATGAAATCAGAGAGACATGAAGACAGAGAGACATGAAAACAGAGAGACATGAAGACAGAGAGACAGAAAAACATGAAGACAGAGACATGAAAACAGAGAGACATCAAAACAGAGAGACAGAGAAACATGAATCAGAGAGACATCAAAACAGAGAGACAGAGAAACATGAAATCAGAGAGACAGAGAGACATGAAAACAGAGAGACAGAGAGACGGAGAGACATGAAAACAGAGAGACAGAGACATGAAAACAGAGAGACAATCAAAACAGAGAGACAGAGAAACATAAATCAGAGAGACAGAGAGACATGAAAACAGAGAGACAGAGAACGGAGAGACATGAAAACAGAGAGACAAGAAAACAGAGAGACATGAAAACCGAGAGACATGAAGACAGAGGACATGAAGACAGAGAGACAGAGAGACATGAAGACAGAGAGACATTGAAAACAGAGAGACATGAAAACAGAGAGACAAAGAAAACAGAGAGACATGAAAAC
>JAMFTG010002961.1:0-14372 GCA_023974075.1 Chaenocephalus aceratus
GAGTGAGTGGGTGCAGTACTACTTGGTGAGTGGGTGCAGTACTACCTGAGTGAGTGGGTGCAGTACTACTTGAGTGAGTGGGTGCAGTACTACTTGAGTGAGTGGGTGCAGTACTGACTTGGTGAGTGGGTGCAGTACTACTTGAGTGAGTGGGTGCAGTACTACTTGGTGAGTGGGTGCAGTACTACTTGGTGAGTGGGGTGCAGTACTACTTGAGTGAGTGGGTGCAGTACTACTTGGTGAGTGGGTGCAGTACTACTTGAGTGAGTGGGTGCAGTACTACTTGAGTGAGTGGGTGCAGTACTACTTGGTGAGTGGGTGGCAGTACTACTTGGTGAGTGGGTGCAGTACTACTTGGTGAGTGGTGCAGTACTACTTGGTGAGTGGGTGCAGTACTACTGGTGAGTGGGTGCAGTACTACTTGTGGGAGTGGGTGCAGTAATACTTGGTGAGTGGGTGCAGTACTACTTGAGTGAGAGTTACCGGACAAATCGAAGTCAAACTGTTTTTTTAATGGAAGTCTCTCAGTCACAGTCACCTGTGGAGTACCTCAGGGTAGTTGTTTGGGACCACTTTATTTTCTATTTTTACAAAATGACCGTTAGTGTTAGAAAAGCAACATTGTAATGTGTGCAGATGACCCAACAATATGTTGTGCAGCATCAACGACAAGAGAGTATCTACGACTGATATCAGAGCGGGGTCATAATAACATGCGGGGAAACTAAATCGTTATTAACGGGATCATCAGCTAGAAGGTGAACCAGAATATCAACTACATTTAAAGCATTTTGAAATTGAGCAGCTCAAGGAGACAACATGCTAGTATAACCCCGGATCATAGATAACTTGGTCTGAACACATGGATAGTGCTGCATGTGAAATGGGAAGGGGTGTGGGGGGGTCAGCAGACAGGTTCTGGATGCGTTGGTTCTGGATGCGTTGGTTCTGGAGGCGTTGGTTCTGGAGGCGTTGGTTCTGGAGGCGTTGGTTCTGGATGCGTTGGTTCTGGATGCGTTGGTTCTGGAGGCGTTGGTTCTGGATGCGTTGGTTCTGGATGCGTTGGTTCTGGAGGCGTTGGTTCTGGATGCGTTGGTTCTGGAGGCGTTGGTTCTGGAGGCGTTGGTTCTGGAGGCGTTGGTTCTGGATGCGTTGGTTCTGGATGCGTTGGTTCTGGATGCGTTGGTTCTGTGGCAGCTTGAGTATCGTTTGGTGACACGGTCGAGTGCTGCTGGAAGGATTTAAACAAACTACAAGTAGCACAGCATAAGGCAGCACGGTGTGCTCTGAGCTCCTGCAGACCAGCCACTGGGACGCTGGAGACGCTGGAGACACTGGGACGCTGGAGACTAGAGATGTCCCGATCCGATTTTTTGAAAATCACGTGATCGGCTCCGATCCCCGATCACGTGATTTTCAAAAAATCGGGGGATCGGGATTTTTTTTTTTTTTTTATAAAATATTTTTTTTTTATTTAAATGTTACAAAACAAAAATGACCATGTTCACGTCTTAAAGTCATCCTGAGGACTTAGTTTTGGTTTAAAATTACACAACATCATGTATGTGTTGCTTCTTTTGGGCTTGTTTTCAGACCTGCTTATTTCTCTGAAATCTGGCAACAGAGTGGGCGCAGTGTCTGATAGCAGCAGCAAGCTAACGAGAGGCTACGTCCAGCTGGTGACTCGGGAGTCGGGACGGAGAACATGTCAGGAGTTTGGAAGTATTATAAAATTGAAAGCGAAGGCAGTGTAACAGCCAGATGCAATGTTTGGAAGGCAGAGGTTCCGCGTGGTGGAAAGAACAGAGCTACGTTCAACACGACCAATCTAATACGCCACCTGAGAAACAAACACCAACAACAACACGGCGAGTACACAGCAGCCACTCAGGTAACGGCACGGAAACAACCGACACGTTCAGAGACTTCAAAAGGAAAGAGAAACTGCCCCAGAACAGAGAAAAGGCCAAACAATAACAGGCAAGATAGCTGAACTCATCGCATTGGATGACCAGCCGTTATCTGTTACCTTTGTTTTCTCTTAATGCATTGCATAAAGATCGGATCGGGAAAAATCGGTATCGGCAGATTGTCAAAATCAAATGATCGGAATCGGATCGGGAGCAAAAAAAGGTGATGGGACATCCCTACTGGAGACACTGGAGACGCTGGAGACACTGGAGACACTGGAGACGCTGGAGACGCTGGAGACGCTGGAGACGCTGGGACGCTGGAGACGCTGGAGACGCTGGGACGCTGGAGACGCTGGAGACGCTGGAGACGCTGGAGACGCTGGAGACGCTGGAGACGCTGGAGACGCTGGAGACGCTGGACGCTGGAGACGCTGGAGACGCTGGGACGCTGGAGACGCTGGAGACGCTGACATGGTTAACCGTCAGACAGAGGGTAACTTGTACTTTATGACATGTCGTCAGAGATGTGACAGCGACCCACTCACCAGATGTATGATCACAAAGGGTTATAGCGCCGTGTGCTCAACAGAACTATCAAACACGACATACGACAGAAGCAGGGTTTGTAATCAGACGTGGGACAGAGAGCAGTCCAGACCTAATCAGACGGGGGACAGAGAGCAGTCCAGAGCGTGATCAGACGTGGGACAGAGAACCGTCCAGACCTAATCAGACGTGGACAGAGAGCAGTCCAGACCTAATCAGATGAGGGACAGAGAGCAGTCCAGACCTAATCAGACGTGGACAGAGAGCAGTCCAGAGCTAATCAGACGTGGGACAGAGAACCGTCCAGACCTAATCAGACGTGGGACAGAGAACCGTCCAGACCTAATCAGACGTGGGACAGAGAACCGTCCAGACCTAATCAGATGAGGGACAGAGAGCAGTCCAGACCTAATCAGACGAGGGACAGAGAGCAGTCCAGACCTAATCAGACGTGGGACAGAGAGCAGTCCAGACCTAATCAGACGTGGGACAGAGAACCATCCAGAGCTAATCAGACGTGGGACAGAGAGCAGTCCAGACCTAATCAGACGAGGGACAGAGAACCGTCCAGACCTAATCAGACGTGGGACAGAGAGCAGTCCAGACCTAATCAGACGTGGGACAGAGAACCATCCAGAGCTAATCAGACGTGGGACAGAGAGCAGTCCAGACCTAATCAGACGAGGGACAGAGAACCGTCCAGACCTAATCAGACGTGGACAGAGAGCAGTCCAGAGCGTGATCAGACGTGGGACAGAGAGCAGTCCAGACCTAATCAGACGAGGGACAGAGAGCAGTCCAGAGCTAATCAGACGAGGGACAGAGAGCAGTCCAGACCTAATCAGACGAGGGACAGAGAGCAGTCCAGACCTAATCAGACGTGGGACAGAGAGCAGTCCAGACCTAATCAGACGTGGACAGAGAGCAGTCCAGACCTAATCAGACGTGGGACAGAGAGCAGTCCAGACCTAATCAGACGGGGGACAGAGAGCAGTCCAGACCTAATCAGACGTGGACAGAGAGCAGTCCAGACCTAATCAGACGTGGGACAGAGAACCATCCAGAGCTAATCAGACGTGGGACAGAGAGCAGTCCAGACCTAATCAGACGAGGGACAGAGAACCGTCCAGACCTAATCAGACGTGGACAGAGAGCAGTCCAGAGCTAATCAGACGTGGACAGAGAGCAGTCCAGAGCGAATCAGACGAGGGACAGAGAACCGTCCAGACCTAATCAGACGTGAACAGAGAGCAGTCCAGACCTAATCAGACGAGGGACAGAGAACCGTCCAGACCTAATCAGACGTGGACAGAGAGCAGTCCAGACCTAATCAGACGAGGGACAGAGAACCGTCCAGACCTAATCAGACGTGGGACAGAGAGCAGTCCAGAGCGCGATCAGACGGGGGACAGAGAGCAGTCCAGAGCGCGATCAGACGAGGGACAGAGAGCAGTCCAGACCTAATCAGACGTGGACAGAGAGCAGTCCAGAAACTAATCAGACGAGGGACAGAGAGCAGTCCAGACCTAATCAGACGTGGGACAGAGAGCAGTCCAGACCTAATCAGACGAGGGACAGAGAGCAGTCCAGACCTAATCAGACGTGGGACAGAGAGCAGTCCAGACCTAATCAGACGTGGACAGAGAGCAGTCCAGACCTAATCAGACGTGGACAGAGAGCAGTCCAGACCTAATCAGACGTGGGACAGAGAGCAGTCCAGACCTAATCAGACGTGGGACAGAGAGCAGTCCAGAGCTAATCAGACGAGGGACAGAGAACAGTCCAGACCTAATCAGACGTGGGACAGAGAGCAGTCCAGACCTAATCAGACGAGGGACAGAGAGCAGTCCAGACCTAATCAGACGTGGGACAGAGAGCAGTCCAGACCTAATCAGACGAGGGACAGAGAGCAGTCCAGACCTAATCAGACGAGGGACAGAGAGCAGTCCAGACCTAATCAGACGAGGGACAGAGAGCAGTCCAGACCTAATCAGAGTGGACAGAGAGCAGTCCAGACCTAATCAGACGAGGGACAGAGAGCAGTCCAGAGCTAATCAGACGTGGACAGAGAGCAGTCCAGAGCTAATCAGACGGGGGACAGAGAGCAGTCCAGACCTAATCAGACGTGGGACAGAGAGCAGTCCAGACCTAATCAGACGGGGGACAGAGAGCAGTCCAGACCTAATCAGACGAGGGACAGAGAGCAGTCCAGACCTAATCAGACGAGGGACAGAGAGCAGTCAGACCTAATCAGACGAGGGACAGAGAGCAGTCCAGAGCTAATCAGACGTGGGACAGAGAGCAGTCCAGAGCTAATCAGACGAGGACAGAGAGCAGTCCAGATAATCAGACGTAGGACAGAAGAGCAGTCCAGACCTAATCAGACGAGGGACAGAGAGCAGTCCAGAGCTAATCAGACGTGGACAGAGAGCCGTCCAGAGCTAATCAGCGAGGACAAGAGGGGACAGAGAGCAGTCCAGAGCTAATCAGACGGGGAGGACAGAGAGCAGTCCAGACCTAATCAGACGAGGGACAGAGAGCAGTCCAGAGCTAATCAGACGAGGGACAGAGAGCAGTCCAGAACCTAATCAGACGGGGGACAGAGAGAGTCCAGAGCTAATCAGACGTGGACAGAGAGCAGTCCAGACCTAATCAGACGTGGGACAGAGAGCAGTCCAGACCTAATCAGACGGGGGACAGAGAGCAGTCCAGGCCTAATCAGACGGGGGACAGAGAGCAGTCCAGAGCTAATCGACGGGGGGACAGAGAGCAGTCAGAGCTAATCGACGGGGGGGACAGAGAGCAGTCCAGACCTAATTCAGACGGGGGACAGAGAGCAGTCCAGACCTAATCAGACGGGGGACAGAGAGCAGTCCAGACCTAATCAGACGGGGGACAGAGAGCAGTCCAGACCTAATCAGACGGGGGACAGAGAGCAGTCCAGAGCTAATCAGACGGGGGACAGAGAGCAGTCCAGACCTAATCAGACGGGGGACAGAGAGCAGTCCAGACCTAATCAGACGGGGGACAGAGAGCAGTCCAGACCTAATCAGACGGGGGACAGAGAGCAGTCCAGACCTAATCAGACGTGGGACAGAGAGCAGTCCAGGGGACAGAGAGCAGTCCAGACCTAATCAGACGTGGGACAGAGAGCAGTCCAGACCTAATCAGACGGGGGACAGAGAGCAGTCCAGACCTAATCAGACGAGGGACAGAGAGCAGTCCAGACCTAATCAGACGTGGGACAGAGAGCCGTCCAGACCTAATCAGACGTGGGACAGAGAGCAGTCCAGAGCGTGATCAGACGTGGGACAGAGAGCAGTCCAGACCTAATCAGATGAGGGACAGAGAGCAGTCCCAGACCTAATCAGACGTGGACAGAGAGCAGTCCAGAGCTAATCAGACGTGGGACAGAGAACCGTCCAGACCTAATCAGACAGTGGGACAGAGAACCGTCCAGACCTAATCAGATGAGGGACAGAGAGCAGTCCAGACCTAATCAGACGAGGACAGAGAGCAGTCCAGAACCTAATCAGACGTGGGACAGAGGAACCGTCCAGACCTAATCAGATGAGGGACAGAGAGCAGTCCAGACCTAATCAGACGAGGGACAGAGAGCAGTCCAGACCTAATCAGACGTGGGACAGAGAACCATCCAGAGCTAATCAGACGTGGGACAGAGAGCAGTCCAGACCTATCAGACGGACAGAGAGCATCCAGAGCTAATCAGACGAGGGACAGAGAGCAGTCCAGACCTAATCAGACGAGGGACAGAGAGCAGTCCAGACCTAATCAGACGTGGACAGAGAGCAGTCCAGAGCGTGATCAGACGAGGGACAGAGAGCAGTCCAGAAGCTAATCAGACGAGGGACGAGAGCAGTCCAGACCTAATCAGACGAGGGACAGAGAGCAGTCCAGACCTAATCAGACGTGGGACAGAGAGCAGTCCCGAGCTAATCAGACGAGGGACAGAGAGCAGTCCAGACTAATCAGACGAGGGACAGAGAGCAGTCCAGACCTAATCAGACGTGGACAGAGAGCAGTCCAGACCTAATCAGACGTGGGACAGAGAGCAGTACAGAGCTAATCAGACGTGGACAGAGAGCAGTCCAGAGCTAATCAGACGGGGGACAGAGAAGCAGTCCAGACCTAATCAGACAGGGGACAGAGAGCAGTCCAGAGCTAATCAGACGGGGGACAGAGAGCAGTCCAGACCTAATCAGACGGGGACAGAGAGCAGTCCAGACCTAATCAGACGGGGGACAGAGAGCAGTCCAGACCTAATCAGACGGGGGACAGAGAGCAGTCCAGACCTAATCAGACGGGGGACAGAGAGCAGTCCAGAGCTAATCAGACGGGGGACAGAGAGCAGTCCAGACCTAATCAGACGGGGACAGAGAGCAGTCCAGACCTAATCAGACGGGGGACAGAGAGCAGTCCAGACCTAATCAGACGGGGGACAGAGAGCAGTCCAGAGCTAATCAGACGTGGGACAGAGAGCAGTCCAGGGGACAGAGAGCAGTCCCAGACCTAATCAGACGGGGGACAGAGAGCAGTCCAGACCTAATCAGACGGGGGACAGAGAGCAGTCCAGACCTAATCAGACGGGGGGACAGAGAGCAGTCCAGACCTAATCAGACGGGGACAGAGAGCAGTCCAGACCTAATCAGACGGGGGACAGAGAGCAGTCCAGAGCTAATCAGACGGGGACAGAGAGCAGTCCAGACCTAATCAGGACAGAGGAAGGGACAGAGAGCAGTCCAGACCTAATCAGACGGGGACAGAGAGCAGTCCAGACTAATCAGACGGGGGACAGGAGCAGTCCAGACCTAATCAGACGTGGGACAGAGAGCAGTCCAGGGGACAGAGAGCAGTCCAGACCTAATCAGACGTGGGACAGAGAGCAGTCCAGACCTAATCAGACGGGGGACAGAGAGCAGTCCAGAGCTAATCAGACGTGGACAGAGAGCAGTCCAGAGCTAATCAGACGGGGGACAGAGAGCAGTCCAGACCTAATCAGACGGGGGACAGAGAGCAGTCCAGACCTAATCAGACGGGGGACAGAGAGCAGTCCAGAACTAATCAGACGAGGGACAGAGAGCAGTCCAGAGCTAATCAGACGGGGGACAGAGAGGCAGTCCAGAGCTAATCAGACGGGGGACAGAGAGCAGTCCAGGACCTAATCAGACGGGGGACAGAGAGCATCCAGGGGGACAGAGAGCAGTCAGACCTAATCAGACGGGGACAGAGAGCAGTCCAGACCTAATCAGACGGGGGACAGAGAGCAGTCCAGACCTAATCAGACGGGGACAGAGAGCAGTCCAGAGCTAATCAGACGTGGGACAGAGAGCAGTCCAGAGCTAATCAGACGTGGGACAGAGAGCAGTCCAGGGGACAGAGAGCAGTCCAGACCTAATCAGCGAGGGACAGAGAGCAGTCCAGACCTAATCAGACGGGGGGACAGAGAGCAGTCCAGAGCTAATCAGACGGGGGACAGAGAGCAGTCCAGAGCTAATCAGACGGGGGACAGAGAGCAGTCCAGAGCCGATCAGCTGGAGCTTGCACGGTCCACATCCTCAGGGACATTCTCAAGTACGTTCAAAAGGTTGCTGGAAAGATATGTAAGTATTACAAAGTAAAGTGAACTGTGCCTGTGGATGCCATCATGTCCACTTCTCTGTGTTTACTTTGTTGGCCTCAGGGTGGCGCTCACTGGTGTGTCAGTGTTCACTTCAGTTCACACCCTGCATGCATCATGAGCTGTTTGTTTTAATCTGGTTGTATGTTTATGTTTTCAGTGAGTGAGGACCCCAGGAAGAACAGCCAATGCTCATGCTAGAGCTAATGGGGATGCTAATAAAGACATAAGACATATATGTCTCTATATCTCCTCTTAATGTCTCTATATATCTCTATATGTCTCTATTTGTCCTCTCTATATATCTATAGGTCTGTATATGTCCTCTATTTGTCTCTATATCTCTCTATATATCTCTATATGTCTCTATGTGTCTCTATATCTCCTCTATTTGTCTCTATATCTCTCTATATGTCTCTATGTGTCTCTTAATGTCTCTCTATGTCTCTATTTGTCCTCTATATGTCTCTATATCTCCTCTATTTGTCTCTATATCTCTCTATATATCTCTTAATGTCTCTATATGTCTCTATTTGTCCTCTCTATATATCTATAGGTCTGTATATGTCCTCTATAGGTCTGTATATGTCCTCTATATATCTCTATATGTCTGTATATGTCCTCTGTCTGTCCTCTCCAGATGTTGTGATGGATTTTGGCCCCGGATGATGCGTTCAGGGACACACAGTGGTGTCAGTGTTTCCATCACCCAGGCCTCAGCTGTCTGTCTCTCTGTCTCTCTGTGTGTCTCTCTCTCCCTGTCTGTGCACTGTCTGTCTGTCTGTCTCCAGCTACAGGACACGGTGTCTCCGCTCAGAGGACACAGACCCCCCCGGTGCTTTGTCTTACCGTGTGTCGCGTTCAGGCTCCGGGCTGCGGACCCGCCGCTCCTCCGCCGCTGTCCCTGGTCTCTCCGGGGGGGTCTGTGTGTCTCCGTGTCTGTCCCGGTTTGTCCCGGTGTATCCCGGTTTGTCCCGGTTTGTCCCGGTTTGTCCCGGTTCTCCTCTGGTGTCTGCGTCTCTCGGCCTGCTTTAGTGGAGATGCAGTGCGCATGCGCAGAGGAGAAGGCGTCACACAGACTGAGAGCTTCTTGATAACATGAAATAATGTTTGAAAGAAAATACAATTATTTTTAAATAAAAAAGAAAATTATTTGTAAATGAATTCAGTAGTTCTTCCTTTATTTGTTCCGAATCAGAAACCCTGTTTTCGTCCCGCAGACTCTCCAGAAACACTCTCAGCAGGTGAAACACAGATCCGTCTCCAGCTCAGGTGCCCTGCCTCTTCTGACCTGAGACGGTCAGTGTATGTTTCGGTCATTGGATTTTCTTTTCACAAATGGAAATTCAAAAACAAAAAACGACTGGATATTTGCTTCTCGTTTTCAAATTGAAAAACCAAAATTGAAATACAAGGCGTTTTTCTTTATCATGATCAAAAAGGGATTTACTAAACTTAAAAAACGGGATGATTTTCATTTTCTACTTCTCAAAACAAAAAATAAAATCACTAGAAAACAGAAACAAAAAAGCTACCGTTTTTTTCATATTCTGCTACCGGAAGTTACCTTACAAAATAAGAGCGCAGACGAAACTCACGGAAGTGATTTCAAAACAAAAGCACTCGTAGGCTTTGCTAAAATCACACTTTGAATCACTGCAGTATCCTGTTGAAGCAACTGTGATTATTATAAACACAGAGGCGTTTCCTCCCGGAGGCCGAGGGAAGCCAGCTTCCCCTGTTTTTGGATTGTAGTTATAATTTTAATAAATAAATAAAAACACTTTAGTTTCGGTAATTCTGTGCTGTGTGTTGCTGCCGGCCCGTCTCTCCCCATTCTCATTAGCCGCGTTCACACCGCAGGACTTTCCCTGGTTCTTTAGTTCTTTAGTTCCGTTAGTACCAATAATGTTGCGTTCACACCGCCGGGACTACTCAGTGCCGGGAACTCTTTTGGAACTCTTTTGGTACGTTTTAGTGCCTGCTAGAGAGGTGGTACGAACCTGGTGACAAAAGAGTGCCAATTTCTATTCTATTTCTATTGGCTGGGCGAATTGCAAACCACGCCCCGTTAGACTCTGAATTTGTTTTGTTAGGCAGCCATTTTTCCCTCGCTACAAAACCACATCCACACCTGACCTGAGCGAGTGGTTTGTTTGGACTTGAAAGCAGTTCTGACCACACGTACTGCAGCACCGGAGCGGTGGGATGATGAGGAAGTGTCGGCGCTTCTGGCAATTTACTCCGAGGACGGGATGCAGCAAGCTTCCACAGAAAGCAGTCCCAACTCCAAATGTTTTGAGCGATGTTCGCTACTTGAGCTGGGGAATCGTGCACAGTGCACACGGATGCCGGGTAAAAATAAAGAAAACTCAGGCAGGACTATAAAACAATTAAAGACCACAATAATAAGAGCGGTAACGATTTTCTATTGTTATTATATATATATACTGACACCTAACTTGCACTAAGGCGTGTCTGCTGCTATATATATCGCCACTGTTACATTGTTTTGAAACTACTTACACTTTATTTACATGTCACACTGTTATTTAACTTCAATGTACATGCATACGACACACCTGGAACAGCGTGATGCCGTTATTGTTATGTCTTGACTGTGCAATGAAACAAACAAAACTGGCGAAGCTTTATTTATTGTGTTCCCACCCCAAATGTGCAGAATAGAAGAATGTGAGAGCAGACAGGTGTCGGTGGTTGGATTGATCAGAAACACAAGTGTTACACACATAAACACAAGTCATTGATCATGTCATTTGTTTTAGATAAATAAGGGAAAAACACCAAACAAGGGTTGATGTCCTTTTCCAAAATCAGCCTGAGGGGGAAATATATAATAAATACATAAAGATAAAGTCCATTGTTATAATGGGGTATTTTATTTGTAAATTACCCTTATGAACTCCATCATGTCTGAGGTCGGAAAGTAAAACAAACTTTATGGGGTATAAAGCCCATACAGCGGATGGGCTTTATACCCCCTCACCCCCCCGTGTAGTTCTTCTTCTCTCGTTTTTTTGTTGTACTCGCCGTGAAGTGGTTTGCGGCCTGCAGTAAACCAGAGAAGAAGAAGACGAAGTGACGTCAGCGTAATCGTGCCTCAGGGAAAGTACTGCGGTGTGAATGCGATTGGCACTAGCCCCCTGGCGGATTTAGTGCCGTGGTACTTTCGTGGTACTTTAGTGCCGGCACTAAAGTGCCGCACTAAAGTACCGCAAGTCCTGCGGTGTGAAAGCGGCTATTGAGTGTTTCACAAAGAGTGAAACAGCGCCCCCCTACATGTGATGGTGAAACAGTAGATTGCACTCTCTGCTGCGAGAGGAGGCCAGCCGAAACTGGCTTCCCTTGGTGAAAACAAATGGAGGGATTGACCAATCAGACGAGGCTCACGTCATGGCCCTGCCAACCTGTGATTGGTCAGGGCCATGCCAAGGGAAGCCAGAGGCGGCTGGCTTCCCTCACAATCCAATCAAATGGCATCAACGTAGTGTTGCAGTGAGGCGTCCTGAAACCCGGAAGTAAGCTGCGCTCGGGTTCCCTCCACAGAGAGCAACGGGGTTTCTCCAGAGGCTTCAGGAACATAGCTGGAAGTCAGGTCAGTGGAAACGAACCTGTTGGATGAATGCACGTTGTGTGCAGTCGGATAATATCCACACGTCTCCCTACTTTACAAGGAGGAGCAAAGGAGCGAGTCGGACTTGACACGTTAAGGTCTCCTGACTTTGTGAATGAATGCTTATTAGCGTTCGCTGCAGAGCGCGTGGGACCTGTCGGCTCGATAGCAGGCGTGTGAGTCCTGCGTCTGTGTGATACACGTGTGTGGACAATGATACCGGGTGCTGTGTCACTCACCTGGTTACGTTATCACATTGACCTGACCCCCCCCCCCCCCCCCCCCCAAAGAAAGGACGTGCTATTGGCTTCCCCTCGTGTTGTCCCCGCGCCACGCTCCTGGATAAACCAGGGCAATTTAGCGATCACAATGAAAACGGCCAGGACACACTTTGAGCCCAGAAAATGAATGTTATTACGTTTTAGAAATAGGCCTACGAGGTCTATTTCTAAAACGGACAACATTGTTAGGAGATTTCCACGATACAGCGATTCTGCTCTGCGGTCGCTCAGCCGGTGCCCTGGGCCTCCTTTCTAAAGCGTTCTACGCTCAAGAGACGGCGCACGCCAGCTTATACGCAATGTTTGCGATTTATAAAATTACTGACTTGCGGGAAAACGTGCGGTCCTCCACGCAAACTCTGACCCATGCGTACGCACTGAGCACAGCAACGGGAGGGACGAGGAACTGCGACCCCGTTGGCAGAAGGAAGGATGTGGAATAATACCATGAATAAAACGTTACCTCTCATTTATCAGATATGAAGAATTCACTTCAAACATCGATTAAAGCCAATCTTAAAGTGATGAACAAACGCCTGTGTGAGGACTCCTCAGTGCACACACACACACACACACACACACACACACACGCACACACACACGCACACACACACACAACCTGGAGAAATAAATAAATACGGATATGTTATTTAAAACCACCTCCAATATAGTGTGAGATGTTTCCTCATGAAGGATGCGGTGAGCGGGACAGAGTTACGTCTTGAGAAGTCGCTCGTAAAACACAGGAGGTCTGGAAGCTAAGAACACCATGTGGTCAACTGAACAGCTGATATAACAACACACTGTATTCCTTGGGGGGGGCTGCAGGGGGGGGGGGGCTGCAGGGGAGACGCTGCACAGCCCCCCCCCCCCGCACAGCTGGAACACAAACCACCAAATACAAAACATAATTCCGATCCAGTCGTCATGACTCCACTCCGGAGGGATCCCCGACACCTTCTCAGTCTCTCATCAGGGGGGGGGGGGGGGGGGGGGGGGGTCTCCTGTCCCCGGTGAAACACACCGCCTGAGGAAGGCTGGGTGTGTTCTTTCTCGGACCACTTATTTATTCATGTTGGAGACGCTCCGACCTCCGTGCTGCCGCTCTGTTCAAACGCATCCACCAAACTATGTGATGTATCTACCCCTCCCCAACAGAACCTGACCCGGAGTGAGACGTCTGTTTAGCTTTCTGTGCTCACTCCCTGCTCTCCTTCCTGCAGTCAGTCAGTCGGCCGGCCGGCCGGCCGGTCAGTCAGCCAGTCAGTCGGTCAGTCAGTCAGTCGGGCCGGTCAGTCAGTCGGTCGGTCGGTCGGTCGGTCGGTCAGTCAGTCAGTCAGTCAGTCAGTCGGTCAGTCAGTCGGCCGGCCGGTCGGTCGGTCAGTCGGTCGGTCAGTCAGTCGGTCAGTCAGCCGGTCAGTCGTCAGTCAGTCAGTCGGTCAGTCAGTCAGCCGGTCAGTCGGTCAGTCAGTCGGTCAGTCAGTCAGCCGGTCAGTCGGTCAGTCAGTCAGTCAGTCAGTCGGTCAGTCGGTCAGTCAGTCAGTCAGTCAGTCAGTCGGTCAGTCGGTCAGCCGGTCAGTCGGTCGGCCGGTCGGTCAGTCGGTCGGTCAGTCGGTCGGTCAGTCAGTCAGTCAGTCAGTCAGTCAGTCAGCCGGTCGGCCGGCCGGTCGGTCGGTCGGTCAGTCGGTCGTCAGTCAGTCAGTCAGTCAATCAGTCAATCAATCAATCAGTCAGTCAGTCTGTCAGGATGAATGAATGAATGAATGGGCGTTACGTGAAGCTGCACCGCATTTCGAGTCATTGTGATTTATAAGGGAACAAAGCCGTACGCACTTTCCTCGCCGGTACGCAATGTTGGTGAATCGAACATGTCGGAACATTTCTGTACCTATTTGTTGCTCTGTCTACGTAAGCACCCTCCCGCGTGAGTCCTACGCACGGCGCTAGAAGTGAGGCCTCTGGTCACCCTTCCACCGGCCTCACCCTTCCACCGGCCTCACCCTTCCACCGGCCTCACCCTTCCACCGGCCTCACCCTTCCACGGCTCCCTTCACCCTCCTTACCGAGCCCGTCTTAACAATGTAAAGTCCTTCCTCTCTCCTCTTAACCGATAGCCCCGTCTTTAAGTGTAAACAATGTAAAGTCCTTTCCTCTCTCCTCTTAACCGATAGCCCCGTCTTAAGTGTAACAATGTAAAGTCCTTTCCTCTCTCCTCTTAACCGATAGCCCCTGTCCTTAAGTGTAACAATGGCTCAAATTTTACTTTATAAACTCTGAATCTTGTGGTGCTTGAAGAAATAAAGACGAGTTAAGGCCGGCCACGATAGATATATATATATATATATAAATATATATATATA
>JAMFTG010002962.1:0-10403 GCA_023974075.1 Chaenocephalus aceratus
GCTATGGGTCGTATTTGGGTCGGAAAACAATCGACCTATTTGGTCGTTTTTTGTAGGAGGACAGACTGTAGTATTTACATGGAGATAAGCCCCTTAAAAACCATGAATTAATAAAGCATTAATTCTGTGTGTACTCCTGTCATTCAAACAAGACGCTGGAGAGGGGGCGGGCCGTATCTCCATGTAAATCCTATCGGAATCGGATCGATCAGGCTAACTAACCTGTAGCTGCTCCGTCCACACTCACAACAACGTCATACAGACATAAATAAAGCAGCGACTGTATTCACCATGACATATACAGTCTGTGTTTTGTATATGTTTAACTTTTGTCCAGTTTCTGAACAGATATGAGGAGCTGTGAGCTCTGAGTGTGTGCTAACAGCTAACGGCTGATGTGTTGGGCCAATCACGTAGTGTCATTTCTTGACTGGCAGCAAAAACAACCAATCACAGCAGTGCTTCTATGGCTGGCTCTGTCCAATCACAAACAAGAAGTGTTCTCCCTAAGGAATACCCTTTCCGTCCAATGTGAAATGCTGTGGTGTTTTCTGAAATGCTGTGGCGTTTTGTGAAATGCTGTAGCGTTTTGTGAAATGCTGTAGCGTTTTGTGAAATGCTGCGGCGTTTTGTGAAATGCTGTTGTGTTTTGTGAAATGCTGTGGCGTTTAGTGAAATGCTGTGGCGTTTTCTGAAATGCTGTTGTGTTTTGTGAAATGCTGTGGCGTTTTCTGAAATGCTGCGGCGTTTTCTGAAATGCTGCGGCGTTTTCTGAATGCTGTGGTGTCTTGCACTTCAGGGCCACCGTACAATAAAGGTAAAATGACACCAGAAATACAAAACAATGTAGTCCCACTGCCAGTAGTTCTAAACCTGGTTTACAACAGCGACCTTACTGACATCCTTACTGTGTAATAAACTGCTGTGCTGCAGGGGAGATTGGGCCATAAACCCATAATGAATTCACACTTTTTCTGCCTAGCTTGCAAAATACTCTACTCCTACGATTCACAGATCATTTACCTGAGGAAGATCCGAGGCAATGGGCCCATCGTAGAATGATTGTGCTGTTTAATACATTTAGTTTGTTAAGCCAAAGTGTTTCTCACAGCCGTTGTTGCTCCCGTATCCGTCACCAGTGAAAGTTTCAGGCGAGGTTGTTATTGTGTTGAATGACGGTTGTCTGTCGCCTAAGTGCAGTTGTAGTCTAATGGTGGGTTCTGGCCCCTGCTGTGGAAAAATATATGGCTCAGTGTTCCTTACAGCTGGCCTCAGGTGAAGGAGAAAGTTTAAAACACACACCACACACACACACACACACACACACACACACACAGAGAAGTGAGCAGATACTGATCTCACCTTCTTTTCAACACATCAAAGATATACGCCCGTATCTAATGTAGTGATAACACAGCCTGTTCCATTTTATAATAACCACAAGAAATAGGTCACTGTGGCGTTTCTATTAACAATGAAGACATTTCAATATCATGTCATATTTCAAAATCATTAATAAACTACTATAGACTTGTATTGTCATCATATTGTCGAGGCTTTGGTTAAGGATAAGGCTAAATGAAACTTCCACTTCACTGAAATGAAACTTGTAAATTCGCAGAACTCTTTCCACAGTCTCCTATCAGTCTCTTGGCTGCTACAAATCAAACTCGTTTCAATGAATGCCCACCGACTACTTGCCCCCTCCCTCCCCGAACACTGGGTGACGCTGTTTTACGCACTTGATTCCAAACCAAATCTTGTATGAGGTGGAAGTTTTTCCTCTTTCCACGTTCAGTAATCTGACACCCAAAAGACTCCGAGCAGAGGGATGGACCCTTAACTCGACTGGAAGCACGGAAGGAAGGAACACTTATCCAACGAGGGCAAACGAGAGGGACCGAGCAGAAGCGAAACGCTGTGCGCAGAAAACAACCCCGTGGCTGCGGCAGCTGAGGAGAGCCTGCGCGTCTCCAAAACAACTGGCCGTCCGACTCAAATGCTCTCTAAGCGACAAGTTTCACTTTCCACATGCGGATGGGTGACTTTTCACGGCACTTTGTGAGGAGGAGATGATGAAGAATTTCAGCAGCAGTTCCCTTAACAGCAACAACAACCAGACTCCCAACCACGTTAGAGAGCGAAACAACATAAAGTACAGCTTACTCTCTGCCCTACCGCTGCGATTTTCCTTGCGAGGTTATTTTTTCTGCATGGCTACGCTGTTCCTCTTCTGTTTTGCCTCTCTGTTTTACCAGCTGAACGGAGGACCCCCTAAAATCCTGCTGGACATCCGACAGTATCTCGGTAAGAACTTTTCATTTTCCTCTGCTGGCTTAAGCGCGTCATCAAAGATAGTTTTTTGAATAGAAGTTGCACTGAAAGTCTACACGTCCTGCTTCGGTTAGATCTTTAAATTAAAGTTGATCCAAAAAGAAAAGAGGTTTATCAACGTTTGAATCTCACGCTGGCTTTTCGGGAAAAGTCTCTTTTGTGAATGCAACCGGAGGCTAAGTGTCCCAGCGACCCCATTTATCTCAAAGTTAATTTATTTTCATCATTCATAACCCTTAAACCACCAAAGTTGCTCCAAGCGAACCTAATTTAGACGCATTCAACTAAATGCGGAAATACTTATATTTGAATGTGCACAGCTGTCTCTGTTTTTAAAATGTAATATCCCTCCGTTCTTTAAAAGTCCACTAATTCACACTAAAAACCGAAAGGAATGCACTCCTCTTTGCAACATTTGGATATCAGTTCTGACTTGTCCGAGGTAGATTGGGATCTATTATGGTAACAAGAATTTAGCAACTGTAAAGATTCATACTGTATGTGGATTATGACTGACACCTCTTCTTGTACAGCCAGCTGATGCGCTCCAGCCACACGGCGCTCATTACTGGCACCGGTGGACCAAGCGCAACAGTGTTCTAAAGGCTAAATGTATGCTGGTGTTTTAGTAGAGGAGAACATGCTATGACTTGGACCTGATTGATAAGATAATTGATACACTAAAGGGAATGTGGAGTTGTCTGTTCTGATATGAAGTTGCCAACTGTTTTCATATCAAATACATTTCAAATAACTACCCTGAAGGGAACACTTGAGATCACACACAATGATATGTCCCTAGATATGACTTGGCACTTATATTACTATCATTATGCTTTACCAAGTGATAACAAGAAGAAACGATAAGACATATGACAGCTCTGTTCTGATGTCAGGCTGGATTAGATATAACAATATTTAAAAAAAAGTGTGTGTGCGTGCGTGTGTGCGTGCGTGTGTGTGTGTGTGTGTGTGTGTGTGTGTGTGTGTGTGCTTCAGTGGCTGATACACTTCTTATCGACATGTCTGTCTGTCACTGCTACAACTTGGGATGCAGCTGGGACATGTGTTTGTGTGTTGAAAGGAGTTTGTGTTCCTACCTATTTCTCGCAGAGTGCTTGAGGCTTTATGACGTGATAAACATCTGGAACAGAATAAGAGTCACTCACCAAGTCAGCCACTAATCCCGTGGGTCAGATTGGTTTCCTGTGGACACACACACGCTTGCACACAGCAGCTGTCAGAAAATCATTGTGATTTGGTCAAGTGTTGCAAAACAAACACATACATTTGCCATGTAGAATTTAAAGTACCGGAACAATGTTTTTTAAAATAATGTGCTGAACAAATTGAAAGCCAGTTTTAAAGCTTTATTTTAATTTAAAAATGCAGCGTTAGTGCCCGTGCAGACTCTATATACACACTGAAGCATATAGTCACTCCAAAGAATCATTGCAGCCCTGAATGTGATTTAGATGTTGCAGCAGTCAATACAATACATTATTCATTTTCAGTAATTTCCAAAAGCCACTGTAATGGGCACAGTCTGACTGTTGTAATGTATTTTACACTTATTCCCTCACTAAGAAGCACTCTGCTTCTAAGAATGCTCCGCAACCTAAAGGTACACACACACACACACACACACACACACACACACACACACACACACACCAGGGTTTCCCACACATAGACTATACTTGGGCGGGCCGCCCAGGTATATTAACGGCCGCCCAAGTATATTTCGCGACCCATTTAGGTTTTTGTTTTTTTAATAATTTTTTTTTATATAATATTTTTTTTTATTCGTCTGTGACCACGACGCCATCTGCGATCGATTAACTTGTGGACAATGATCCCTCGCTCCCTTGCACTGATCTCGCCTCCTTCTGGCCTGCCTCACACAGGGTGACTGGCTGTCCACATGATGTGGCCTGCCGACATGGCCATTGTCATACAGATCATAAATCAAAGCCCTTGATTGGTCTCTGTGTGTCATTCAAGCTCGGGATAAGCTCAGCTCAGGTGAGGTAAAGGACTCTCTGAGTGTTTAGATAGTTAACTTAGTCTAAGTTCTCAGTGGGTCTCAAACGGTGTGGTCACCAGTTATGTAAACACATATTAAGGTGAAAAAAGGCAAGATACACTTTTAAAACTTGTTGAGAGAAAACTAGTCTTTGCTGCTGCCTCAAAGAGAAGCAGGGAGGATAGGAGGGAGACAGGAGAGGCTGATTCAGGAGCACAGACACACTCACAACTATAAATGAACCAAAAATAAATTAATAAACAAGTTTCAGTGTTTTTTTCATATTGGAAATGGTATGTTATTGGTTATGGCCATGATTTTAGGATTATTGAAATGTATACAGTTCTGTTTAATATAGGTGTTTCCATAGATCTAGTCTCTATATGTTCCCCTCAAAATGCACCAGATTGATGCATTTAACTCTAAAATAAAATCTTACCGGGGGGGGGGCATGCCCCTGGACCCCCATAGAGGATTTGAGGTCGACCCCCACTAAAAATCACATGGATAGGTTCCTAAATACATTTATAAATACATTTATTTTTTTAAATAGTAACCCATTTCCATATGCTCATGTGTGGGTAGTAGATTTAAACTATAGGGCTATCATTATGGGCCCTGCCTGTACCTGTTCGCTCTGCCATCGCGTGAAGGGTCTGCTAACAAGCGACCAACAGAAAGGTTAATCTTGTTGCACGTCACCTCACCTCACCCCCCCCCCCCCCCCCCCCCCCCCCCCCCCCGCTACCACCACTACCGCTATTTGGGATATGTGAAAAACAGATCTGTGGGAAACACTGGCAGTTAATGGACCAGCACCAGAGGTGTTCCCATACACACAGGCGTTGGAGCTGTTCTTCATGAAATCCCAGAAGGATGAAGTGCTCTGACAAACAGTGCCATCTTTGCGCAAAATGATTATACAGGAATGAAAAGTCAATAAATAAACATGTTGTTAAAAAAAATTTTTTTTTCGGGCAGATGAATGAGTGGGCCCACCTGCATGACGTGATCTTGACTGGAGCACAGAGACCCTAAGGGCCTGAGCCTGTCTCACACACTGACTCCTCTATTGACCTCAGAGGGGGGGGTACTTATGTAACTGTGACACAAACACACTGTAGCACCTCCGTCAGGGTCATGGTGAGTAATCTTCTCTGCTCATTACGATGATGGGGCGAGGAGAAAGTGCTTTGTTCCACAATCTGAAGACTGCTAGTGGATAGATGACACGTTAAAGTGATTAATAAGTCGTATTTGCTTTATGTATGATCATTTTTTTAATGGGATTTATATGACTTTTGAGGTAAAACTTGTTGTGTTGTTTTCAGAGAAGTAATTTATGTTGTACGGGAGAAGAGAAGTAGAGGGAACTTTAGATCCATAGGCTTCAGATGTAGTCTTGGGTAGAACATCAAGACATCTGGTAGAAAGGAAGGAAGGTGGAGAGCTTCCTGTGCAGAATATTCTTATGTTTTGAACTGGTTTGAAGGAAAGTTATTTGGGCATAGAAATGAATGTTCCACAGGTTTTTTTCTCTGTCACCCTTACCCCCATCAATTACAGAGTCTCTCTTCCAGTCTTCAATCTACTTTTTCTGTCCAGTCATGGATGGGTTGAGTAACAGGTTGTGAAAAAAGGGAACTGAAAACTCCAGCCCACAAACTGGAATTGGAAACTGGAACTAACGAGAAAAAGACAGGAGATTAATGTATGCCTTTTGATAACTGCTTGTGTGTGACGGGGAATCTAACTGCACGTTTTGAGCATCTATACTTGTGTTACTTTTGACTGCACTGTGCCAAGATGAATGTGAAGGTTCCTGGTGGTGTAAGTTAATGTGGCCGTGGGTGTGTACGGGAAAGAGAATAGTTCATTTTGTGTGAGTGTGTGTGCGTGTGAATTTTGCATGTGTGTGTTTCAGTCCAACGCTCTTTAGAGGGGAACAGACTCTGTTTTGTTTGGGCCAGCGGGGAGGTTGGTGTTTGAGCGTGTCACTCAGCGTTTAACTGCAGAAACTCAAACGTGGGTCCCGGGTCGATTGCCTGTCATGGACTCTCTCACACTTTCTTAATCTCCTTTCACTATTACCTTTACCAATCCAGCAGCCTTGCCAAAAACCATATGAGTGATGTGTCTGTCTTGCAATATTGTGTGTGACTTTATGTGGGAAACCAAATCACACCTGACTGTGTAGCAGATTCTCGAGAAGCTCCAAGTTCTGTTTTTGAAGTGGACAATTATTTCTATCACTGTTGGCCACCCTGACTGTGACTAAGTGATTAGTAGTCATTTCTGGACTCTGTATATGGTCTCAATTGGCCCCAGTTTGATTAAAATGCAACATATTTAGAGTGAAATATGAAAGGATTTAGCAAAGACTCGCCCATTCCAGAGTTTGAAGCCATGGAGCCAGCTTTAGCTGTCTTCAATATTGCACGTCATCCTCTTGTAGCTCTTCAGAGCCAAGAGAGCCAAACAGTCAAAGGATCATTCTCCGTTCTCTTAAATCTCCTAGTTATTGAGATGGATCTTTCTGGTTTAGTCAGGATATAGTGTGCTGAAACCCTCCATGTGAACACATGTAATGTACTTTCGAGGACTCTTAAGGACACAGGCCTTGCTCTGTGTTTGTACGGTTCATGATCCTCCCTACATGATTCATTAACACGTTAAAAACCATAAAATACTCACACAAATGAATTGAACTTCCAGTAGGACTCAGATGAGGGTGTTGCACTTTTCTTTTCCTTATACATGTGATGTTTTGGTGTTGTTTTTTGTTGTTTTGTTTCTTTCCATTAACCGTCAAGTGGGAAATAAGTATTTTTTTGTGTTTCTCTTAGTATCCTAAGATACTGATATGCTTGGCTGTGAAAAAAAAAAAATTATTATGAAGGGCAGACCATCTATTTGTATTTATTTAGTTTTTTTTAGAAAGGGGCAGGTCACATAAGATTGTATTCTTCTCCCTGCTCCTTTTCGCTCAATGGTGTTTTAGTCATGTTTTGTTGGCAATTATTGTACATTTGATTTTGCGTACCATGAGCGGGACAAATAAAAATGAAATGAAATGAAACTTGTCAGTAACTGTCCAGGGAAGTGTTGAGGATTAGACAGGTATGTGTGGACACAGAGGGAGCCTCTCTTCTCCCTTCAGTTTCTGTTTAATTAACAGTAATGCTGGCCAGTAAGTGAATGAAAACCAACTATGAATTCAAATAAAGTATAGTGGTATAATGGTGATTGACCATTGGGTATGAGTCGTGATTTTAAATAAACTTTACACTCAGAAGAAAGTGTGGGGACTGCACTGTAACTTTTATCCATGTATTTTTCCTTTTAATGTTTATTTTATTAGCTTTTCTTTTCAATGCTTAATGTCTTTCATTTTTTGTAAAGCACTTTGAATTGCCTTGCGTTGAAAAGTGCTATATAAATAAACTTGCCTTGCCTTGCCTTGGGGAGTAATACAGAGAGGGAACGTGAAAGGTTGCCTGCTGTGAGCTTGATGTGGACAATGCAAAGTGCTTCAGTGATGCTGTACACTTTGCTAATTACAAGTTCTGATTGGATAGACACTGACATGTTTGAGTTTAAACTCTTCCAAACTGCTAGACACGCTGGAGGGACCATTCATTCAGACAAGCTTGAATATATAATCAAAAGCCAAAGTTCTGAAATATGTTACATTGAACCATGTGTGTAGAATACAGTATATTTGATGTGCTATTGCGACCACATGTTATGCTCATTCAATAACATCGTTCATCAATATCTTCATAAAGCAAATACTATTGCCTTGAAGTAATGAAAAAGCATTAAGCAACTTGAAGGAAAAATGAAAGATAAATATCCTCTCATCACATTGTGGTAGATAAAATATCTCCTTTCTTAGATCATAACTCACTTGTTTTTTTAAGAGAGTGACACACAAACTTCACTTAAGCAAAACAGCTTTGTTGAGCGAGGCTAACATTGAAGTGTGATTTTTGGAGCAACCTCGCCACTCCATTCACACCAGAACGCCCGCTTCCTGTTGGAGGATATTAAAACTGAGGTCTTTATTTCATCCGGTCATATTCTGTTCTTCAAAGTGACACATTTAGTGAAACAGACTCTTGGTTCAAAGTGACAGAGTTCAGGCAATTTACCAGTGTCAAACAAATTAAAAACCAGGCAAGTGTTGGTCAAGCTGTCATTCCAGATTTTAAAATGATGTACAGGGTTGCCAGGTAGACTAGGCAGACTGTGGGCTCAAGTTGGTCATGTGGAGAAATACTTGAAATGCCTATTTATTCCCTCAATCCTATTATTTTAGTTTTTTGAAAGAGCAATATTTGAGCAGAGCTGGCAAACCGAAGCAAAAACATGCATAAATTGAATACTTAAGACTGCTGCTCTAAGGTAATGTCATGTTTAAGGGGTGAAGATGGAATAATATTTTGCATCCACCCAACACCTCCATCTGAAGAGGCTCATTAGGAGTTGAAGGCAGTACAACTTCCTCCCTCCTCCTACGGTTTGTTAGTCCTCATGGAAGTGTCGAGCAAAACTAAGCATTGCCTCCGAAAAAACAAAACAACTCCTAACTAACGTCACATCCAGCCTAAATGCCAAAACAATCAGAGGGCTCGTAATACAAGCAGCCCCCCTGTGAGCAGAGGCTAGCTATGCTCTGTTTATTTACCTGCTTTCTAATGCCAGCTTGTTAATTGGGTTAGAGGTCAATAAAGAAACCAAAGAAACACAGACATTAATTCCAAGATTTAAAACAAAACAAAAAATTAAATCAATATTTCATTATTGTTCTAAGCACTTGGTTCTGCATGCTGTGAACAGATTAGCTTATGTCATTTTGCATTAGTTAAAAAAATTGATGATCTGTTGCTTTCTTTATTTTTCTCCGTTATGAAAATGATATGAAATCATTTTGGAAAAAGCGCTTCATGTTCACCACGTTATTACATAATAGAAGCAATTAGCATTACCAATTACCATCTCCATGCCTGAGAGGCTGCTATTACTCTCTCCATTGAGACGGGCAAATGCTAAAAACAACACAGGGTAATTATCCTCCATTAGTGCATTTGTTTTCACCACACGAAATGAGAGCAGATGGGGGAAAAAAAATTGCCAATGTACCAACGCTGTTCAACTGCAACTGCTCTTCAAGGCTTGCTGAGCAATAAATGTTATAACCCAGGAGGAATCTCAGATACATTTGTGGTTTTTGATTAAACTTGTGTGCTGTACCATTGCATGAATGCCACCAAGGACATTGAAGAAACAATTTAATTAAAACATTGATAGTGTTCATAAGGCCAAGCTCACTTTTCCCCCCAGTATCCAGTCTTATATTTAACTGAGAGATTTGGAAGTGGTATTGGCCGTCTAATCTAACTCTGAAAAGAAGTGCCTTTACCAAAATATTGTACTATGTCTTTAATGGTCTGAGGAGGATATCAATATTCTCAACTTTTGGCAAGAAAATGAGTAAGTGTGGTCCCAAAATGATGAACTATTATGAACTAAGGTTTTATATCCCGACCTAATGTAAAAGTGAGGTATGATGTTCCACGCAGCTTAAAGCGTGAGTCTATTAATTTTAGCCTTTCGTACTCTTTATAGCCAAGTTATAAATCGGCTCAGAAGGGGGTGTTTTTAGGACTTTGTTCTGGTTTTAGGGGTTGCCAAGACACTGATGATGACTGGTTGTGGTGACTTTTATGTTGTGTCCTGTGGTGGTGCGTGAGCGGGTGGGTCGCTCGGGCCCACAGCCACTGGGTGGTACTCTGGCTGATGCTTGTGAGAGGGCGTCTTCATATATCCCATAATTTAAAAGATCAGTGCCAGGATAAATAGAGGGTCCTGTGAGAAATGAGGTGTCAGCTTACAACATGTAAACTGAATGGCCTGCTCTAATCAGCACCGCCCCCGTTAGTCCAGAAGTAAGGAGACCTCTAATCTGAATGGAGGTCCTTTTATGTGAGAATTAGAAGCAGAATAATTGCTTTGTGAGCAATGTTGGTTTTTCGTAAAA
>JAMFTG010002963.1:0-2500 GCA_023974075.1 Chaenocephalus aceratus
CACTTCCTCATGTCTCTTCTACATCAACATTGTGTCCCCTCTTCTTCATGTCTCCTCTTCATTCAACATGTGTCCCCTCTTCTTCATGTCTCTTCTACATCAACATGTGTCCCCTCTTCTCTTTCGTGTCTCTTCGACATCAACATGTGTCCCCTCCTTCTTCGTGTCTCTTCGACATCAACATGTGTCCCCTCTTCTTCATGTCTCTTCTACATCAACATGTGTCCCTCTTCTCCATGTCTCTTCTACATCAACATGTGTCCCCTCTTCTTCGTGTCTCTTCGACATCAACATGTGTCCCCTCTTCTTCATGTCTCTTCTACATCAACATGTGTCCCCTCTTCTCCATGTCTCTTCTACATCAACATGTGTCCCCTCTTCTTCGTGTCTCTTCTACATCAACATGTGTCCCCTCTTCCTCGTGTCTCTTCTACATCAACATGTGTCCCCTCTTCTTCATGTCTCTTCTACATCAACATGTGGTCCCCCTCTTCTTCGTGTCTCTTCGACATCAACATGTGTCCCCTCTTCTTCATGTCTCCTCTACATCAACATGTGTCCCCTCTTCTTCATGTCTCTTCTACATCAACATGTGTCCCCTCCTTCTTCATGTCTCTTCTACATCAACATGTGTCCCTCTTCTTCATGTCTCCTCTACATCAACACGTGTCCCTCTGCTCATGTCTCTTCTACATCAACATGTGTCCCCTCTTCTTCATGTCTCTTCTTCATCAACATGTGTCCCCTCTTCTCCATGTCTCTTCTACATCAACATGTGTCCCCTCTTCTTCATGTCTCTTCTACATCAACATGTGTCCCCTCTGCTTCATGTCTCTTCTTCATCAACATGTGTCCCCTCTTCTTCATGTCTCTTCTTCATCAACATGTGTCCCCTCTTCTTCATGTCTCTTCTACATCAACAGGTGTCCTCCTCTTCTTCATGTCTCTTCTACATCAACACGTGTCCCCTCTTCTTCATGTCTCTTCTACATCAACATGTGTCCCCTCTTCTTCATGTCTCTTCTACATCAACATGTGTCCCCTCTTCTCCATGTCTCTTCTACATCAACATTGGTCCCCTCTTCTTCATGTCTCCTCTACATCAACACGTGTTCCCCTCTGCTTCATGTCTCTTCTACATCAACATGTGTCCCCTCTTCTCCATGTCTCTTCTTCATCAACATGTGTCCCCCCTTCTTCATGTCTCTTCTACATCAACATGTGTCCCCTCTTCTTCATGTCTCTTCTACATCAGCATGTGTCCCCTCTTCTTCATGTCTCTTCTACACCTACATGTGTCACCACTTTATGATGTCATAACGATGTGTTGTCTTGGTAACCATTAGCCAATCAGCAACAAGGTAACCCCCCCCCCCCCCTCATCACCTGAGTCTCCTCTAGAGGGGCGTGGGGGAGGGGCTACTTGTCTTCATCTGAAGTCACAGACAGAGAATCAGCACTTTGGAAACAGGGCTGAAACAGAGGGGATTGTGGGTAATGCTGCAATGATCTGTGTTTCAGCCAATCAGAGACAGGCTCTGGATAAGAGGGGACCTGTGATATACTGATGAAGAGGAAGATGATGATGATAGGGGACCTGTGATATACTGATGAAGAGGAAGATGATGATGATAGGGGACCTGTGATATACTGATGAAGAGGAAGATGATGATAGGGGACCTGTGATATACTGATGAAGAGGAGGATGATGATAGGGGACCTGTGATATACTGATGAAGAGGAAGATGATGATGATGATGATAGGGGACCTGTGATATACTGATGAAGAGGAAGATGATGATAGGGGACCTGTGATGTATTGATGAAGAGGAGGATGATGATGATAGGGGACCTGTGATGTATTGATGAAGAGGAGGATGATGATAGGGGACCTGTGATATACTGATGAAGAGGAGGATGATGATGATGATGATAGGGGACCTGTGATATACTGATGAAGAGGAGGATGATGATGATAGGGGACCTGTGATATTACTGATGAAGAGGAAGATGATGATAGGGGACCTGTGATATACTGATGAAGAGGAAGAGGAGGATGACTGATAGGGGACCTGTGATATATTGATGAAGAGGAAGATGATGATAGGGGACCTGTGATATACTGATGAAGAGGAGGATGATGATAGGGGACCTGTGATGCTTATCACCCGTGCAGGGGTGCAGCAGCTCTCAGGCTCTGATTATAACGATCATAACACTCTCAAACAGCACCCCCCAGAGGACTCAACGTGCGGGGTGCAGCAGTGAGGGGGAGCAGCAGTGAGGGGGTGCAGCAGTGAGGGGGAGCAGCAGTGAGGGGGTGCAGCAGTGAGGGGGAGCAGCAGTGAGGGGGTGCAGCAGTGAGGGGGAGCAGCAGTGAGGGGGTGCAGCAGTGAGCGGGTGCAGCAGTGAGGTGGTGCCAGCAGTGAGCGGGTGCAGCAGTGAGGGGGTGCAGCAGTGAGGGGGAGCAGCAGTGAGGGGGTGCAGCTCTCACCTTTGG
>JAMFTG010002963.1:10000-23348 GCA_023974075.1 Chaenocephalus aceratus
AGGTCTCCAACACGCCGACCGCGAGCTGCCGCTAGGAGAGCAGCCTCCCGTCGGGGAGAGCAGGATCTCAGCCGCTCCCACTCTTGCTGAGATTCCTTGCAGGCAGGGGGCGGGGCTTTATTTAGCTGGGCCACCATGCGGCCAATCATATGCGAGGACACACTAGGATCATACCATTATGTGAAAGAAGGGTGGGGGGCACAGCAGGTGTAGTGGGACAGGCCAGCTGCTCAGAGCGACGGATTTAAGGCAAGCGCGTTGGAAAAAGTCAAGAAATGAGCGAAAACCGGAAAAAAGAAGCAGCGTCTGGCTGCTTTTCAGCGATGTTGGAGAAAGCTGAGCTGAGGGCAGGGTTTGTGAAATGAAAATAACCTTCAGAGCAGGGTTTCTCTTTGGTAACCAGGATTTACTGCCAGAGGTGGGAGAAGTTCAGATCTTGTACTTGAGTAAAAGTACCAGAGTTTAGGAATACTCGGTTACGATAAAAAGTCCTGCATTCAAAATGTTGCAAGTAAAAGTACAAAAGTATTAGCATCAAAATATACTTAAAGTACCACCTGCAGAGGGACCGAGATGCAGGTGTTCTCTTCCCCATAGAGACCGCCTGGCTGCACATCATCATGGCATAAAGATAGATTGTGGGTCCCTCACAACATGTTGCACACAGTGATAAACATTCTGTCACCTCGACACCAGGGATCTGATCCACTAACTCCTTCTGAATCAAACGGTAGTCTTACCTTACTGATTACTGATCCTGGAAGGAAAAGCAGTTCAGTTTTGTCGAGGTTGAGCTTGAGGTGATGAGCAGACATCCACTGAGAGATGTCAGCTAGACGAGCAAAGATGCGTGCGACGACCTGGCAGTGGAATGAAAAACCATGCGGGCTAATGACTGATCCGAGCGAGTTTGTGTACAGGGAGAAGAGGAGGGGACCGAGAACAGAGCCCTGAGGGACCCCTGTAGCTAATTAACAAGGGTCGGACTCGGACCCTCTCCAAGTTACCCTGTAGGTGCGGTCTTTGAGTGATCCCTCTTCAAAATAGAAAAAAACACGTTACTTTACCAGCAGAGAGAAAATTGATTATTAAATTATGAATGTGACTAATAAAGAGCAGTTTGATTATTAAGTATTATTCTGTTGATCGATGTCATTTCATTACATCGCATTTAGTTGACGCTTTTATCCAAAGCGACTCACAGTAAGTGCGTTCGACCAGGAAGACACAACCTTGAAGAAAACAGAATCATAAAGTACATCAGGTTTCATAGAGCCAAACATTTCAAGTGCTGCTCAACTGGCTTTAGAGGAGCCAGTCCTTTGTTAGTATATAAGTGCTTTGTTAGCAGTTCTCTCCTCGAGGTGGAGTCGAAGGAGATGAGTCTCAGTCTGGAAGGTGTGTGAGCTTTCTGCTGTCCTGATGTCAATGGGAGCTCATTCCACCATCTTGGAGCCAGGACAGCAAACCCACGTGTTCCTGCTGATGGGAACTTGGGTCCCCCTCGCAGCGAGGGTGCAGCGAGCCGTCTGGCTGATGCAGAGCGGAGTGCACGTGCTGGGGTGCACGGTTTAACCATGTCCTGGATGTAGGAAGGGCCAGACCCATTCGCAGCATGGTACGCAAGCACCAGGGTCTTGAAGTGGATTCTAACAGTTACCGGAAGCCAGTGGAGGGAGCGGAGGAGCGGAGTGGTGTGGGAACATTACATTTGGTGAAAAGCACTTAATAACTTGTTTAAGACCCGTTTAGTCAAAGTTTAGGACTTGAACTTGGACTTGCCCATCCTGACTTGAGACTTGACTCGGACTTGCAAAACAATGACTCGGTCCCACCTCTGCTAAGTGCTATATTCTGTATTTGAGCAATAACCATTACTCGTGTAATATATTCAGAGCTGGAGCAGCTCTCACCCTAATAGTGTGTGTGTTTCAGAGGAGGTGTGTGTGAACCCCATGATCTCGTACGCTGACAGCTGTAACTGCTCCGACTCCAGCGACATCGAGCTGAGCGACGAGTGGGTCGGGAAGAAGTCTCCCAAGATATCCCGAGGACACAGGTCAGGAACACCGTGCGGGGATCTAGAAGTCCACTCACGTTGAAATTAACAACACATCATAAAGATCATCTAAATCCTGCCTTGTCGTCGTGCAGGATGAACTTGGAGTCGAGGAAATCTCCAAAAATGTCCCGCTCCAATCAGGAAGGCCAGCGGTCGCCACGGTTACCAATGAAGAAGCCGGTGCCGCGCTCCCCCAGTCTGACGAGGAGAGAGTTCTCCATGGACGGCATGTCCGAGGTAAACTGCAGACACACGGGTTTACAAAGTCTGGGTGCTGCACGCGCTTTAGGTCTTTAGTTCTTTAGGTCTTTAGGTCTTTAGTTCTTTAGGTCTTTAGGTCTTTAGGTCTTTAGTTCTTTAGGTCTTTAGTTCTTTAGGTCTTTAGTTCTTTAGGTCTTTAGGTCTTTAGGTCTTTAGTTCTTTAGGTCTTTAGTTCTTTAGGTCTTTAGGTCTTTAGTTCTTTAGGTCTGTCACCGAGTAGTGGCTCACAGGTAGCTGGGTTGAGTCTCCTCAAATGAATCCCTTCTTATATCTTTGACGTCAATATTACAAATGCAAATATGCTTCCTCTCTTATTACCTGATGTTTCAGACTTTAGTTTAAAGTCAGTTCTTGGCCACTTTTATTTTGAAGTTAGGGTTACTGAAGTACCTCCACAAGGTAATTACTACATCCCACGTAGAACAAGCTAGAGAATATTGAGTACATTCGATGTATCGCACACATTTAAACCACACCTGTAGTCTCCCTCCAGTTCTCAGTTCTCAGTTACGCTAACCCCCCCCCCCCCCTTAACCCCCCCCCCCCTTCCTTCGTCCCAGCACAACTACCTGGCTCAGGTCACCTCCAACATCTGGGGGACAAAATTCAAAATCGTCGGCCTCGCCTCTTTCCTGCCCGCCAACCTGGGTGCAGGTAAAGTCATAACACACACACACACACACACACACACACACACACCTACACACACATTGTGATGAACGTGAAAGCGACGTTGTTTACCTTTCAGTGATCTATAAGACGAGTTTGCTCCACCTGCAACCGAGACAGATGACCATCTACCTTCCAGAGGTCCGGAAGATCTCTCATGACTTCATGAGTCTGCCGGTGTTCAACCCCAACGTGTTCAGCGAGGACGAGGACGACCTGCCAGGTGAGCAACAGCATGTATTAATATCATATATAAAGACTTTAATGACGTCAGTTTTACTGCTGCTCAAAGTCACCGGTCATCATGCACAGCAGTCTGTCTGCAGCTCAGAGTCCTGTAGTGAACCCTGACATGTTAAATACCCCAACGTTAGAAATGTACAGGAAGGGTCCCCAGCACTTAGAAACTTCCGGATGCCACCCTGCATATGTTGGGCAGATCGCACAAGTTGAGTTCACTAGCATTAGTCAGCATTAAAGCCTCCATTTGGCCGATTTGCACAAAGAGTGGTTTTGGGTTATTGGGGTAATACCAACAATACCAATTATCCAGCATCCTTCAAAATCAACCCAGAATCCATCAGAATCAGATAAGCCCGCCTCTTGATCCTGAACAACTGTTGCTTGATTGTGCAAATGTCCCAACATATGCAGGTGCGCTGGGGACCCTACTCTACTTTTCTATTCTAAGCTTGGGGTCTCAGCATCTCCAGGTTCCCAGTGCTGGCAGCTATACCGCATTACGTTCTTCTTCTTTGTGTTTTGTTACAAAGTGATGGGTCCTTCAGGTGTGTCCAGAGACAACCCTACCTGCACCGTCAACATTCCCATCGCTCCCATCCACAGCCCGGCTCAGGCCATGTCTCCCACTCAGAGCATCGGCCTGGTCCAGTCTCTGCTGGCCAATCAGAACATCCAGCTGGACGTCCTCACCAACCCCACCGCCACTGCCGCTGCCGCCGCCGCTGCCGCCGCCGCTGCCGCCGCCGCTGCTGCACCTGCTGCAGACCGCGGGCAGGACGCCGTTCCCTCCCCATACCCGGTGCCCTCCAGGTACTCTAACCCTGGACAGGTGATCTTCAACGGGCTGGAGATGGCTCCTCTCCTCCCTGGTACTCTCCCCCCGCCGCCTCACCACCTCCCCCCGCAGCCTCACCCGCAGCGCTCGCATCCCCAGCAGCCGCGCACGCTGCCGCCCAAACTGTCACAACAAATGCAGACGCAGCAGCAGAAAATGCACCATCAGCAGCAGCAGCAGCACCATCAGATGCAAACACAGCAGCAGCTCCAGCAGCAGCACCAACAGCAGCAGCAGCAGCTCCAGCAGCAGCATCAGCAGCTGCAGCAGCAGCAGCAACAGCTGCAGCAGCTGCAGACGCTGCACCAACAGCAGCAGCAGCAGCACCAGCAGCACCAGGCTCAGCAGCACCAGCAGATGCAGCAGAACCCCACCCACCAGCAGCTGCAGCACCAGCAGCAGATCCAGCAGCAGCAGCAGCAGATGCAGCTGCAGCACGAACAGATGCAGCAGCAGCAGCAGCAGATGCAGCAGCAGCAGCAGCAGATCCGGCAGCAGATCCAGGAGATGCGGCAGCAGCAGCAGCAGCTGCAGCTGCAGCACCATCAGATCCAGCAGCAGCACCAGCAGATGCAGAGGCAGCACCAGGCGATGCAGCTGCAGCTGAAGATGCAAATGACGCTGCCGCCTCCGCCCACCGGATACCCAACCATCTCCTTGCACCAGATCCACCTTCTGCCGCCCCCCCCCACCACCGAGCCGGGCTTCAGGGAGCATGCCCACACTCTGAAGCCCAGCATGCCTCGGAGTCTGCCCCCCTTCAGCGACATGGAGGGAGGCATGGAGCTTCAGATGAGGAAGGTGAATCCTCCGCCCCCGTACCCGGGCACCGTCGTGTCTGCAGCGATCACGACAGCCGTCGCCACGCCTCAAACTCTCATCACCAACTGTGACAGCCCGAGCGTCCTGTCACCTGACCCCTGCCTGAAGAAGGACGAGTTCCTGCAGTACCCCACCCCTCTGGGCTATGAGAGGATCACCACCTTCGACAGCAGCGGCAACGTGGAGGAGGTTTGTCGGCCACGCAGGCGCCTCGTCCGCAACCAAAACTCGTACGCCGTGCACGGCATCGGAGGCTCCGCAACGCTCAAAGTCACCTCCTCTGAGAACAAGAAGATCCAGCTTCCCTACAGCTCTGCGACGCTGAGCCGCCTCTCCGTCCCTCGATACTCCATACCCAGCGGAGACCCGCCTCCTTACCCTGACGCCGCCAATCAGGTCACCGCCACGCTCCCTCCGCCCCAGAGGATGGACAGCAGTCTGATCCACGCCACGATGCGCCGGGACCGCAGGGACGCTGTGCTCAAAGTGCCGCAGATGAATGAGAGCTCCAGGACGCTGCCCACTAAGGCTAAGATGAACAGCGCGTTAGCACTGAGCTACCAGCAGAGGGCGCCCGCCGCTCTATACACTTGCAACCAGTGCAGCAGCAACAGCAGCAGCACCAGCGTCAGCGTGAGCGGCGGCGGGACCATGAGCAGCGGCATCGCGGGCGGCACGGTGGTGCGGCAGGACTTCCCACCGGGGAAAGTCTCTCATCACAGCACCATCATCGTGCACTCAAAGAGCACCACCCCCCTGTCCTCGCAGTCCACCTACAGCCTGCTGAGCGCCGCCGACACTAGCCGGGACAGAACGGTGTACGTCAACTCCGCCTTCACCGAAGACGAGACTCTGAACCAACACCTGGAGAAATCCATGCGGCAGCTGACTCTCGGGGACGTCAGCTTGACGGTTAAACGCCCTCCGCCTTACCAGTGGGACACCTCCACCACGGAGGAGTTCTGGATCACTCCGGAACAAACCATGCTCGGTCCTCCGCCCGGAGCCCATAAACCTGCGCCGCTCATCATCAGTCAGGCCCAGCACCTGGACATGTCCCGGCTGCCGTTTGTTCTGACGACTAAGCCTCCAAGCAGCCAGACCACGAGCACGCTCACCTTCCCGTCGGGATACCAGATATCCCTCTCGCCTTTCCCTCCGCCTCACAGCGCTCCTCCGCCTCCGAATGAAGTGGCTTCGGTTCCTTATTCTCAGCAGGATCCCAGCTTGGTGTTACCTCCGGGTTATCCTCCCAGCCTTGCCAGCTTATCGTGCTGCCCTCTCCCTCCGATGTACCCCGGGGCCAGTGCCTGTGGAAGCCTCCAGCTGCACCCTGTGAGCCTCCACCCCTGGAACCCGTACCCCTGCCCTCCTCCCATGCAAGACCCTCCAGCACCCCCCCTCCCGACCAAAACTCACCAGCTTCTAGAGAAGCCAATCCTCTCGCCACCTCCTCCGTCCGGGCCTCCCCCGCCTCCCCCTCTCCCGCCTCCTCCTCCACCCACTGAGCTGCCGCCGTCCAAAAGCGCCGCTGAGGATCTCGGGGACAACTTCCTGGAGCCGTCGTCGTCGCTGAATGAGAGTCCCGTGCAGCAGGAGTCCGATCGCTTTAACAAGAAGAGCCGCAAGAGGGTGGACAGCCGGGCTGAGGACGCCAACATGCCCACCGTCTCCGAGGGGAAGTCCAGGAAGGAAGGGCGGGCGCTGTCCGACTTCAACACCCTCATCTCGAGCCCGAGGGTCGGCACCCGGGAGAAGAAGAAGCCCAAGAGCCAAAGAGAGCAGCTCAATAAAACCAAGAAGATGAACCGGACCACCAACGAGTTCCAGGACAGTTCGGAGAGCGAGCCGGAGCTTTTCATCAGCGGAGACGAGCTCATGAACCAGAACCAGAGCAGCAAGAAGAGCTGGAAGAACAAGCGCAGCATGCGGATGGCGAGCGAGCTGGAGGAGATCAAGTGCCGCAAGGCCAACGAGCGAGAGGACCGCAGTCTGGGGAGCCAAGGGTTCGTCTACGTCATGGCCAACAAGCAGCCGCTGTGGAACGAAGCGACGCAGGTTTACCAGCTGGACTTCGGGGGGCGCGTCACGCAGGAGTCCGCCAAGAACTTCCAGATCGAGCTGGACGGTAGACAGGTAACGTGATCGCAAACCCTCACCTGTCATTAGTCCATGTTTACTCTTCTAGGATGGGATACACAGAACAGAACGTCGTTTTTTAAGATCAGAAACCAATGCAACATAAACTAAGATACTTTTAATTTAAAATACTGCATCTGCCCGTACAAAGTATGTGAGGTTGCATCGTATGCATTCAATAACGACGCACTACTTCATGCTAACATGGTGCATCAACTTTGACCTCCTTGCTGATATATTTTCGTAGTGGCCAAACGGTGGTACTACAACTTGCTTGTTATTGCGTTAATGCAGGGGGGGGAACCTTTTTCCTCTCAAGGGCCATTTCAATGTTTTCAACATCCTCCGAGGGCCGTACAAATTATTGACCTCTGCTTAAAAATACTAAAATCACAGCCCATTCATTTGGCCTTTCTTTCATGCTGTGCAAAGAAAAAGCAACCTCTTAATCCAGATCTCTCACCATGACTCACGCATGCATGCACGTGCACGGTTGTGGCATGGCCACCAAAACAGAAAGATATGGACACAAGATGTGTGCAATTTAGTTTCCTATCCATGTGAACATGATTTAAGTGGGGGGGGGGCCTAACCCCCTCTAGGGGGGTCTGGGCTCGGGGCATGTTCCCCCGGGAAGATTTTTTTTTAATGTTGAAGTTTGGTGCACTTTGAGAGCAACATTAGGAGATCTATGGAAACCTCTCTCAGCACCAGATGAAACAGAACTGGAAGCAGATTTTCTTTTTCTTTATGGATATTTTACAAATCACTCTCCTTTCAAACTGTATTCTTGTTTATTAATAACAACTTTTTTTTACTGTCATAGTATTTTATACCCGTTTACTTTATTCTCTTATTTTTTTATAACTATAATGATCATATAAAGATGTGCCTTTACCTCACTGGTAGTAGAAAAATCTTCTTATATTCGTTAGCATAGCTAGCTAACCAGATGCTAATAACAACACAGCTATTGACTGTATGATCAGTGTGACAGATGAACAGATCGCCACTGGGCTTCAACTAAAGACACAGCCACGCAAAAACTGCGGCATGTGTACGGCTCCTTATGGGTACTGACATTTGTGAAGTCCCGGCCCGGAGCGGCGTTCTGGTGCTCTGCTCTCCGGCAGCTCTAAACATAGATATATATAAACACTAGATGACTCACCCGCGCTGCTGGCCAATGGAGACCGACGTTGCCACTTGGCCGCCATCTTGCTACAGGGAGTTCTCTCATTCATAACATTATGGTTTACTATTTAAATAACCATAGCTTGCTCAATTTTCAACCAATTTTCAAACGGTTTGGTTTTTTATAAACATCAAAGATGTAGTTATGATACTGCATACTTATAATCATGGACTTTCATATGAAAATAACATTAATCAGATAAAGCAATAGCTATACACACACACAAGGTATTTCTATTAAATATTTGCCGGAGTATATATTTCCATTTATTTTATTGTTAATATTTAAAATAAATTATAAAATTAAAATACATTTATATTTTATATATAAAAATCGGTCTCATGTTACCACTCTGTAAGCCAAGAGTTGTTAATTTAGCAATGCCTTAGCTTTAAGAACAGGGACACAACTAATGACAATAGCATATGTTGGTATATTATTTAGATATTCACACCTTTATCAGAAGAACCTAACCAACATAAAATGTGCTCACAGACAGGCCAGTTATGTCTAATTTATCACAATTATTTTTGACATGAGATCTTCATATCATCCTAGTTTTGTATTTAGTTTCTAGATTCGTAAACAAATCCAGAACCTTTGAAATATGTTATTGAAAAAAGACCAAGAATAATATAAACTGTACCATGTGTCCTTTTGTGTCCTTCTGTAGTCCATTTGTGGTTTGTCTTGTCTCACCCCGGCTGATATATCACAAAATCCACTGTTTAAATTGTTCCCTATATTGCCCCTATGCAATATAGGGAACAATTTAAACATAAACTATCCTATGTGTCCTTGGGTGTTATGAAAGGCGGCCCCCCAAAATAAATGTATTATTATTATTAAGAAGAACAACTTGGTGTGGTGTGGAGGGGATGTAGGAAGCAGGAGCAGGTGGGGAGAGATGGGACTTCACGGTTATTTGTTTTAAATGTGTCTTGGAGATAAGGACCAGCTGCACACAATAAAATACAGTATAACACAAAACCAATAAGACACACGGTGACACATGGCACACCAACAATCAATCATCGTCCAGCCTCAGCTTTGATATTCTTTCACAACCATGTTATGGGTTTATTAGACTGAGCAAACATAAACATATGTGGGGAACATAGTGCTGCGTCTCCTGTCCGGTCAAATTCCTCACTCCTGAAGTGCTCACTGCAGAGCAGTGTCCTGTCACAGGAAACAAAACCGTCCCTTCTTAGGGCGAGTTCCCACTGCCTCCTCCTCTCTTTGGTTTTGGGAAACCTTAAAAACATGAGAAAGGTAGCCAGATATATAAATTATTGTCAACATGTTCCTCCCTTCTTTCCTTTAACATTAAGGGTAGGACAAAAATACACACCGAAATTATCATATTTTTGGTATGTATGCATGTATGTATAGCCTACTTTAAGAATAAGACAACCACACTAAGAATAATAAAAAAGGTGTCCAATAGAAACATTAAATAATTGTGTAAAGAAATGGTAACAACATATTCTAAAGAGGCTGGGTCAACAACAATCTTGCAATACTATTATCTCACATAGCCCCACTGATCCTTTGTAGCAGGACTTGTAATGTACATACATCCACTAAGTAATTAACGATTATCCTAATTTTAGTCATAATATTGTCATATCTTACACGTGGGGTTCTTGTTTCCAGACTGCGGTGATTAGAGCATCCGTAGGCTGCACAAAAGTCCGGCATAGTCAGGTACTTCTGTAAACACAAAGCCAGCAAATTCCTGTATCATAATGCAAGATGTTTTTAACAAGCCAAACCACTTGGAAGAAATCATGTGTAACTTAAGTTGTGTTGAAAAGAAAGAGCAGTTCTGCCTCTCCCACTGGTGTAAAGTTGCTGGGTCAACTTTGTAATACTAGGTCTCACTCACAGCCTCTTGTTATTAGCCAGCTAATAAATACAACCACATACACAAAGAAAAGCTGCAATTTCAACATGTCCAAGCACCCTGTATCATAGCCATGCTAATCATGTTTATAATAAACCAAACCGTTTGTAAATCAGTCAAGATTTCAGTGAGTATTTTTGTGCAGATCACTCACCTGACAACAGCTACCATAACGCGAATCAGAGTAACTGTTGACTGTAGCAAGATGGCGGCCGGTCAGCTACGCTGGAAAATCTCCCATGAGCCATCTAGTGTTTATATATATCTATGGCTCTAAACCCCTGTCGGAGGAGACATATACCACGTGATGACACGTTAGGCTCGTGTTGTGTTCAAGGACCCTGACCTTGCCCAGGAAAAACAGGTACTCGCTTGTTACATATTTTGCGGTCTAGATTTCTTAATTTTTTTTCTTTTTTGCGTGTGTTACCTCGAGGGCCGTATCAAATTGTCTCGCGGGCCGTATACGGCCCGGGGGCCGGAGGTTCCCCACCCCTGCGTTAATGCCATTGGGCCCAAAATACTTTCCCATTGACTCACATTGGAAAGAAAGACATCTGTAGCAAGATACATCCTCGATCACATCGACAGATAAAGCTCTTTATTATAGATATATTTAATAAACACATTATTTCCCGTCTGTTTCAGGTGATGCAGTTCGGCCGTATTGACGGTAACGGCTACATCCTGGATTTCCAGTACCCTTTCTCCGCGGTGCAGGCGTTCGCTGTGGCCTTGGCCAACGTGACGCAGCGGCTGAAGTGAAAACGTTTCCTGCTGGTTTAGAAAATGGTTCCTGAGACGATCTGCAGATACGCAGAGCAGGTCGAGCTGGTCGAGTTGGTCGAGTTGGTCGAGTTGGTCGAGTTGGTCGAGCTGGTCGAGCACCAGCAGACTCATCAGCAGCTCTTCTGGATCACATGAATGTACTCAATGTTATCTTAGAAAACAGCGACTGTCCCCGCAGAGACGGACGGTTAACTGAGTACACGTGGGAACGGAAACAGATGGCAATGTATTTCTAATTACTAAATATTTTATTTATGTTTGTGATGTTAAAAAAAAGTACATTGTTGAGTAATTAAGTGCATTATTTACTATGAACTGATTGTTGTCATACCTTTATTTCAGGGTCAGGGTAGGGTCAGGGTCAGGGTCAGGGTTAGGGTCAGGGTCAGGGTCAGGGTTAGGGTAGGGTCAGGGTTAGGGTAGGGTCAGGGTCAGGGTTAGGGTTAGCGTCAGGGGTAGGGTCAGGGTTAGGGTAGGGTCAGGGTCAGGGTTAGCGTCAGGGTCAGGGTAGGGTCAGGGTAGGGTCAGGGTTAGCGTCAGGGTCAGGGTAGGGTCAGGGTAGGGTCAGGGTTAGCGTCAGGGTTAGGGTAGGGTCAGGGTAGGGTCAGGGTAGGGTCAGGGTAGGGTCAGGGGTAGGGTTAGCGTCAGGGGTAGGGTCAGGGTTAGGGTCAGGGTTAGCGTCAGGGTTAGGGTCAGGGTCAGCGTCAGGGTCAGGGGTAGGGTCAGGGTAGGGTTAGGGTCAGGGTCAGGGTTAGCGTCAGGGTTAGCGTCAGGGTTAGGGTCAGGGTTAGCGTCAGGGTCAGGGGTAGGGTCAGGGTAGGGTCAGGGTTAGGGTCAGGGTTAGGGTCAGGGTCAGGGTCAGGGTCAGGGTAGGGTCAGGGTTAGGGTCAGGGTTAGCGTCAGGGTCAGGGTTAGGGGTAGGGTCAGGGTAGGGTCAGGGTTAGGGTTAGGGGTAGGGTCAGGGTAGGGTCAGGGTTAGCGTCAGGGTCAGGGGTAGGGTCAGGGTAGGGTTAGGGTTAGGGTCAGGGTCAGGGTTAGGGTCAGGGTAGGGTCAGGGTTAGCGTCAGGGTCAGGGTTAGGGTAGGGTTAGGGTCAGGGTCAGGGTTAGGGTCAGGGTTAGGGTCAGGGTCAGGGTTAGGGTCAGGGTTAGGGTTAGGGTCAGGGTCAGGGTCAGGGTCAGGGTTAGGGTCAGGGTCAGGGTTAGCGTCAGGGTCAGGGTTAGGGTTAGCCTGACCCTGACCCGTTTATTTAAATCCCATTTGAATGCATTCCTTGTTTATTTAGCCTCCTCTACATTATGTTTGAACTGCTGGGCGTGCAATAGAAGAGTTGTCTTTTCTATTCGTGATACTTCTATGAAGTGGTGCAATGAACAAAGTCAGTCTTATTTTTGGGCCGTAACACGATACACTTCTACACATTGACATCCTCCTTTCTTTTTATATCCAAAACTCGCCTTTACAGTTGAGAGGAACGACGAGCAGGAAGGGTTGGCCAGATATTTGAATGCATTTAGCAGAAAGCACTTACGTCAGGCTCCTGCGGATGAAATCTTACACTTTATTTATTTATAAAACGCTTTCTGTGCAACGTTGCAATACAAGGTGCTTAACCCTCCAGCGAACATCGAGGCATTCAGTTTATTAATTAGTTGAAATGCTTAGAGATGGTGACGGTTGTTTGTATCTGACGTTGCATTGTAAAATCTAAAAGGAAACTTGTCTTCATGTTTTTTTGCTTACGAATGCTTACAATTGGTGTTGAATTCTTTTTAAAATGCTTAAATCTTTCAAAACTAAAGTGCGCCTCAGCTGGAGGTCCTCTCGGACCCTTTCATCGTGGTCGACGGTGAAACCTTTGATTTGTGGGTGTTCTTGACGCTGCTACTTCTGCAGTTTGCCTCGTTGGGAGCGAGCACTGCTCTGAACAGACGTGCAGTAACGCTGAGGACACTCACCTGACGCTGCAGACTGAACCTGCTGCTTGCACCGCGTGCTTCGTGACAAAGACTGCTCATCTGCTGCCACTTCGCTCACCTTTGCTTTCACGCGTTCTTGGATGTTACAGAAAAAAGACGACGCTGTTGATACAACGTGTTGATGAGTCCAGACTCAGGGTCCGTGAGACTCATGTAGACTTGGTGCTAATAAAGAACACATGTTTTAAAGAGGATGCATTTCAGAGCGCTTTATTTACCGCCGTGTTCGTCATCAGCAATACTGCCTCACTGCAGAAGGCTGATTTCATTTCTCTGACGTTGTGAAGGAAACTAACGATGTGCCCATAGGTCGGTACGGACCGACCTATGGGCTGCTGGGTGTAATAAAAACACATTGTTCCAAGTGTTGTCTGTGTTTCATTTAAAGAGTCCTCTCTACTTTAAAGAGTCCTCTCCTGCTGATGTTCAGGTGTATATCAGTGTGT
>JAMFTG010002964.1:0-22500 GCA_023974075.1 Chaenocephalus aceratus
CCGTCACACGAACGCACGGCGATCCGTGCACAGAGAGCGGGTTGTGTGCAGGTGCAGAGGTTTTAACCGGAAAACTAATATGTGAGGATCAAAAATACACATAACACTTGTGTCTGTATCTGGATTTTATTTACATGAACATGAAACGGAACACATTTGTGTGCTTTGGAAAACACAAGTGTGCATCCTTCTGTGTGCACGAGTGTATTATGAGGCTGTTTTCAGCGTTATCAGAACCTACGAGACTTTTATTTTGTAGTACTCCTAACCGGAAGTGGCTCTTATTGCAGTCAGCTTGAAGTGTCCCGCGGCCGGAAGTAGGAAGCAGCGGTAGAGATCCAGAGTTTCACTGAACTTTAGTAACTGTAGTAACTGTAATAACTGTAGTATCTGTAGTATCTGTAGTATCTGTGGAGCCTGAATGTCCTCGCTAGACCACGTGCTGTTGCACCAGCTGCCCCCCCCCCTCCTCTGGGAGTTCTGCCGCCTGATGGACGGGCTGTCGGACCGGGACTGGACCCGCTTCGGTGAGGAGGCTGGACTGTCATATACACTCTCTATACACTATACACTGTATACTTTCATATATATATATATATATATATACACTGTGTACTTTCATATACACACACTATATATACACTGTGTACTTTCATTTACACACACTATATATACACTGTGTACTTTCATATATATATATATACACTGTGTACTTTCATATATACACACACTATATATACACTGTGTACTTTCATATATACACATATACACTGTGTACTTTCATATATATACACACTCTATATACACTGTGTACTTTCATATATACACACTATATATACACTGTGTACTTTCATATATACACACACTATATATACACTGTGTACTTTCATATATACACACTATATATACACTATATATACACTGTGTACTTTCATATATACACATATACACTGTGTACTTTCATATATATACACACTATATATACACTGTGTACTTTCATATATACACATATACACTGTGTACTTTCATATATACACACTATATATACACTGTGTACTTTCATATACACACTATATATACACTGTGTACTTTCATATATACACACTATATATACACTCTGTACTTTCATATATATACACACTGTATATACACTGTGTACTTTCATATATACACACTATATATACACTGTGTACTTTCATATATACACACTATATATACACTGTGTACTTTCATATATTCACACTATATATACAATCTGTACTTTAATACACTCTGTGCTTTACAATACACAGTCTGTACTTTAATACACACTGTGTACTTGAATACACTATAGCCTATAAACACACCAGTGTTGGGCAAGTTACTTCCGAAATGTAATATATGACTTATTACTGTCTTTTGAAAGTAATAAGTTACATTACAATATTCTACTAACAACTTGTACACGGCTGAGTTGAATACTGGATTCTGATAGTAACTTCTTAACATGTGACACGTTGTTAATACAGCGGTTCAGACCACTGTCAAGGACTCTAATGAAGGTTGCTACGGAGGAAGACAGGAAGTGAACACGAGCAGGACACGGGCTCTGGAGTGTGTTCAGCATGTGGCCGTGTGCAGGCCCGGCTCCAGAACAACATGACTCCGGGTGCCTCTGAGGCTACAGGGGGCAGCAGTAGTGGCTTTGATGGTCCCAGTGAACAGATCATGGCCTTTGCTGTGTTCTGAAACCAAGGACGTGAGAACATTTCAAGTGAGTTCAAAGTGCAATCCTGAGATGTCTCACGCAGTCCACTTTGGACGACATGAGATGTCTCACGTCGTCCAAAGTGGACTGCGTGAGATATCTCAGGATTGCACTTTGAACTCACTTGAAATGTTCTCACGTCCTTGGTGAGACTGCGGCAAAGAAAAGCACAAACGCTTGAAAAGTGTCCTGATAGAAGAAACGAGAAAGTTTTGTAAATCAAGGCACATGTTATTTGAACTGGCTCATGGTTTGAAAGTCAGGGTTCGTAATGTTGGTGTTTTAAATCGAGGCTTCTCATTGGTTACCGTGTCTCACTGATTGTGTCGGTCAGGGTTCGTACGGGAGCTTGAAATGCTTGAAATGTGACGTGGTGTTTTCAAGGTTGGGAAAGTGCTTGAAACTGTAAATGCTTTACTTTTACAATAAATGTCTGTCCGACTGAATAGTTCGCTTTTTAGATTCAAAGCATCGCTCCTCCATGAACAGCTCGCTGCGCCTTCCCGCCGTGAGGAGATCTCTGATGAGAGACAGGTGACTGAGTGCCAGGAGGCTCAGCTGCAACGAGCGTTGGCTAGCAGAAGATAACAATAATAACAATTTATTTTATTTCAACTATATTCTTCTTCTTCTTCTTCTTCTTCTTCTTCTTCTTCTTCTTCTTCTTCTTCTTCTTCTTCTTCTTCTTCTAATAGTAGGCAAAATGTAATATTTTTCACTTTTCATTTTTTTACTTTTAATTTTTCAACTGAGGTGCATAGCGACTCAGCTGAGGGTGCATAGCGACTCAGCTGAGGGTGCATAGCGACTCAACTGAGGGTGCATAGCGACTCAGCTGAGGGTGCATAGCGACTCAGCTGAGGGTGCATAGCGACTCAGCTGAGGGTGCATAGCGACTCAACTGAGGGTGCATAGCGACTCAGCTGAGGGTGCATAGCGACTCAGCTGAGGGTGCATAGCGACTCAGCTGAGGGTGCATAGCGACTCAGCTGAGGGTGCATAGCGACTCAGCTGAGGGTGCATAGCGACTCAGCTGAGGGTGCATAGCGACTCAGCTGAGGGTGCATAGCGACTCAGCTGAGGGTGCATAGCGACTCAGCTGAGGGTGCATAGCGACTCAACTGAGGGTGCATAGCGACTCAGCTGAGGGTGCATAGCGACTCAGCTGAGGGTGCATAGCGACTCAGCTGAGGGTGCATAGCGACTCAGCTGAGGGTGCATAGCGACTCAGCTGAGGGTGCATAGCGACTCACTGAGGGTGCATAGCGACTCAACTGAGGGTGCATAGCGACTCAGCTGAGGGTGCATAGCGACTCAGCTGAGGGTGCATAGCGACTCAGCTGAGGGTGCATAGCGACTCAACTGAGGGTGCATAGCGACTCAGCTGAGGGTGCATAGCGACTCAGCTGAGGGTGCATAGCGACTCAGCTGAGGGTGCATAGCGACTCAGCTGAGGGTGCATAGCGACTCAGCTGAGGGTGCAATGCACCCTTATGCACCCCCGTAGAACCGGGCCTAACGTTGCATGTTACGTTTGTTTAACGTTAGCGAGCTGAATAGCGAACTCCATGAGGGATAGTAATCATTTCAGAGGAGCGTACCTATGTTAATATGTGCGTTACAGTCGCCATCGTGTGGTCTTCAGAGGACGAAGCTCTCACGGCATTTCGTGTTATCGTCATGAAATATAATCTATTGATTCGACACGGAGACAATGTCTTTCTACTGGTGGTATGTTTCGTGTGTGTGTGTGTGTGTGTGTGTGTGTGTGTGTGTGTGTGTGTGTGTGTGTGTGTGTGTGTGTGTGTGTGTGTGTGTGTGTGTGTGTGTGTGTGTGTGTGTGTGTGTGTGTGTGTGTGTGTGTGTTCTGCCTGCTGTGACGTTACATCAGTCCGTTCTCTGCTTGTAATCATGCCGAAGCTTCAAAGCTGTATTTATCTTCTGAATTTGCCGAAACAAGTTTAATATTCTGAAAGCCAAGACTTTGATTATTTGAAAACAGATGAAAACAAACTGTCTTTTATATAAAATTGAAGTATTGTACAAGTAAAACTACATGTTGCTTTAATCCCATGTAGGTGTGGAATGAACAGTCTTCCTTTGCAGATGTGTAAGTCAGGAGTCTTGAGTAGAAGTACCTTCAAGTCATTGTTCTACACATTAGTACATATTATGTTCCACTTGCTACCTGTGAGTCTATTTCTATGCAGCTCTGCGTGATGTGTGGCTACAATTCAGACTAATACTCTGCCAGAGGTGGAGAAGTACTCAGGTCTTGTGCTTGAGTAAAAGTAGAAGTACTCAGGTCTTGTACTTGAGTAAAAGTAGAAGTACTCAGGTCTTGTGCTTGAGTAAAAGTAGAAGTACTCAGGTCTTGTACTTGAGTAAAAGTAGAAGTACTCAGGTCTTGTGCTTGAGTAAAAGTAGAAGTACTCAGGTCTTGTACTTGAGTAAAAGTAGAAGTACTCAGGTCTTGTGCTTGAGTAAAAGTAGAAGTACTCAGGTCTTGTGCTTGAGTAAAAGTAGAAGTACTTCTTGTACTTGAGTAAAAGTAGAAGTACTCAGGTCTTGTGCTTGAGTAAAAGTAGAAGTACTCAGGTCTTGTTCTTGAGTAAAAGTAGAAGTACTCAGGTCTTGTGCTTGAGTAAAAGTAGAAGTACTCAGGTCTTGTGCTTGAGTAAAAGTAGAAGTACTCAGGTCTTGTGCTTGAGTAAAAGTAGAAGTACTCAGGTCTTGTGCTTGAGTAAAAGTAGAAGTACTCAGGTCTTGTGCTTGAGTAAAAGTAGAAGTACTCAGGTCTTGTGCTTGAGTAAAAGTAGAAGTACTCAGGTCTTGTGCTTGAGTAAAAGTAGAAGTACTCAGGTCTTGTACTTGAGTAAAAGTAGAAGTACTCAGGTCTTGTGCTTGAGTAAAAGTAGAAGTACTCAGGTCTTGTGCTTGAGTAAAAGTAGAAGTACTCAGGTCTTGTGCTTGAGTAAAAGTAGAAGTACTCAGGTCTTGTGCTTGAGTAAAAGTAGAAGTACTCAGGTCTTGTGCTTGAGTAAAAGTAGAAGTACTCAGGTCTTGTGCTTGAGTAAAAGTAGAAGTACTCAGGTCTTGTGCTTGAGTAAAAGTAGAAGTACTCAGGTCTTGTTCTTGAGTAAAGTAGAAGTACTCAGGTCTGGTACTTGAGTAAAAGTAGAAGTACTCAGGTCTTGTTCTTGAGTAAAAGTAGAAGTACTCAGGTCTTGTTCTTGAGTAAAAGTAGAAGTACTCAGGTCTGGTACTTGAGTAAAAGTAGAAGTACTCAGGTCTTGTGCTTGAGTAAAAGTAGAAGTACTCAGGTCTTGTACTTGAGTAAAAGTAGAAGTACTCAGGTCTTGTGCTTGAGTAAAAGTAGAAGTACTCAGGTCTTGTGCTTGAGTAAAAGTAGAAGTACTCAGGTCTTGTACTTGAGTAAAAGTAGAAGTACTCAGGTCTTGTGCTTGAGTAAAGTAGAAGTACTCAGGTCTTGTACTTGAGTAAAAGTAGAAGTACTCAGGTCTTGTGCTTGAGTAAAAGTAGAAGTACTCAGGTCTTGGGCTTGAGTAAAAGTAGAAGTACTCAGGTCTTGTACTTGAGTAAAAGTAGAAGTACTCAGGTCTTGTGCTTGAGTAAAAGTAGAAGTACTCAGGTCTTGTGCTTGAGTAAAAGTAGAAGTACTCAGGTCTTGTGCTTGAGTAAAAGTAGAAGTACTCAGGTCTTGTACTTGAGTAAAAGTAGAAGTACTCAGGTCTTGTGCTTGAGTAAAAGTAGAAGTACTCAGGTCTTGTTCTTGAGTAAAAGTAGAAGTACTCAGGTCTTGTTCTTGAGTAAAAGTAGAAGTACTCAGGTCTTGTGCTTGAGTAAAAGTAGAAGTACTCAGGTCTTGTGCTTGAGTAAAAGTAGAAGTACTTCTTGTACTTGAGTAAAAGTAGAAGTACTCAGGTCTTGTGCTTGAGTAAAAGTAGAAGTACTCAGGTCTTGTTCTTGAGTAAAAGTAGAAGTACTCAGGTCTTGTGCTTGAGTAAAAGTAGAAGTACTCAGGTCTTGTACTTGAGTAAAAGTAGAAGTACTCAGGTCTTGTGCTTGAGTAAAAGTAGAAGTACTCAGGTCTTGTGCTTGAGTAAAAGTAGAAGTACTCAGGTCTTGTGCTTGAGTAAAAGTAGAAGTACTCAGGTCTTGTGCTTGAGTAAAAGTAGAAGTACTCAGGTCTGGTACTTGAGTAAAAGTAGAAGTACTCAGGTCTTGTTCTTGAGTAAAAGTAGAAGTACTCAGGTCTTGTTCTTGAGTAAAAGTAGAAGTACTCAGGTCTGGTACTTGAGTAAAAGTAGAAGTACTCAGGTCTTGTTCTTGAGTAAAAGTAGAAGTACTCAGGTCTTGTTCTTGAGTAAAAGTAGAAGTACTCAGGTCTGGTACTTGAGTAAAAGTAGAAGTACTCAGGTCTTGTGCTTGAGTAAAAGTAGAAGTACTCAGGTCTTGTTCTTGAGTAAAAGTAGAAGTACTCAGGTCTGGTACTTGAGTAAAAGTAGAAGTACTCAGGTCTTGTGCTTGAGTAAAAGTAGAAGTACTCAGGTCTTGTGCTTGAGTAAAAGTAGAAGTACTCAGGTCTTGTACTTGAGTAAAAGTAGAAGTACTCAGGTCTTGTGCTTGAGTAAAAGTAGAAGTACTCAGGTCTTGTACTTGAGTAAAAGTAGAAGTACTCAGGTCTTGTGCTTGAGTAAAAGTAGAAGTACTCAGGTCTTGTGCTTGAGTAAAAGTAGAAGTACTCAGGTCTTGTGCTTGAGTAAAAGTAGAAGTACTCAGGTCTTGTACTTGAGTAAAAGTAGAAGTACTCAGGTCTTGTGCTTGAGTAAAAGTAGAAGTACTCAGGTCTTGTTCTTGAGTAAAGTAGAAGTACTCAGGTCTTGTGCTTGAGTAAAGTAGAAGTACTCAGGTCTTGTGCTTGAGTAAAAGTAGAAGTACTCAGGTCTTGTGCTTGAGTAAAAGTAGAAGTACTCAGGTCTTGTACTTGAGTAAAAGTAGAAGTACTCAGGTCTTGTGCTTGAGTAAAAGTAGAAGTACTCAGGTCTGGTACTTGAGTAAAAGTAGAAGTACTCAGGTCTTGTTCTTGAGTAAAAGTAGAAGTACTCAGGTCTTGTTCTTGAGTAAAAGTAGAAGTACTCAGGTCTGGTACTTGAGTAAAAGTAGAAGTACTCAGGTCTTGTGCTTGAGTAAAAGTAGAAGTACTCAGGTCTTGTTCTTGAGTAAAAGTAGAAGTACTCAGGTCTGGTACTTGAGTAAAAGTAGAAGTACTCAGGTCTTGTGCTTGAGTAAAAGTAGAAGTACTCAGGTCTTGTGCTTGAGTAAAAGTAGAAGTACTCAGGTCTTGTGCTTGAGTAAAAGTAGAAGTACTCAGGTCTTGTGCTTGAGTAAAAGTAGAAGTACTCAGGTCTTGTACTTGAGTAAAAGTAGAAGTACTCAGGTCTTGTGCTTGAGTAAAGTAGAAGTACTCAGGTCTTGTGCTTGAGTAAAAGTAGAAGTACTCAGGTCTTGTGCTTGAGTAAAAGTAGAAGTACTCAGGTCTTGTGCTTGAGTAAAAGTAGAAGTACTCAGGTCTTGTGCTTGAGTAAAAGTAGAAGTACTCAGGTCTTGTGCTTGAGTAAAGTAGAAGTACTCAGGTCTTGTGCTTGAGTAAAAGTAGAAGTACTCAGGTCTTGTGCTTGAGTAAACGTAGAGAAGTACTCAGGTCTTGTCTTGAGTAAAAGTAGAAGTACTCAGTCTTTGAGTAAAAGTAGAAGTACTCAGTCTGGTACTGAGTAAAAGTAGAAGTACTCAGGGTCTTGTTCTTGTTCTTGAGTAAAAGTAGAAGTACTCAGGTCTGGTACTTGAGTAAAAGTAGAAGTATCAGGTCTGTTCTTGAGTAAAAGTAGAAGTACTCAGGTCTTGTTCTTGAGTAAAAGTAGAAGTACTCAGGTCTGGTACTTGAGTAAAGTAGAAGTACTCAGGTCTTGTGCTTGAGTAAAAGTAGAAGTACTCAGGTCTTGTTCTTGAGTAAAAGTAGAAGGACTCAGGTCTGGTACTGAGTAAAAGTAGAAGTACTCAGGTCTTGTTCTTGAGTAAAAGTAGAAGTACTCAGGTCTGGTACTTGAGTAAAAGTAGAAGTACTCAGGTCTTGTACTTGAGTAAAAGTAGAAGTACTCAGGTCTTGTGCTTGAGTAAAAGTAGAAGTAATCAGGTCTTGTTCTTGAGTAAAAGTAGAAGTACTCAGGTCTTGTGCTTGAGTAAAAGTAGAAGTACTCAGGTGCTTGTACTTGAGTAAAAGTAGAAGTACTCAGGTCTTGTGCTTGAGTAAAAGTAGAAGTACTCAGGTCTTGTGCTTGAGTAAAAGTAGAAGTACTCAGGTCTTGTGCTTGAGTAAAAGTAGAAGTACTCAGGTCTTGTGCTTGAGTAAAAGTAGAAGTACTCAGGTCTTGTGCTTGAGTAAAAGTAGAAGTACTCAGGTCTTGTTCTTGAGTAAAAGTAGAAGTACTCAGGTCTGGTACTTGAGTAAAAGTAGAAGTACTCAGGTCTTGTTCTTGAGTAAAAGTAGAAGTACTCAGATCTTGTTCTTGAGTAAAAGTAGAAGTACTCAGGTCTGGTACTTGAGTAAAAGTAGAAGTACTCAGGTCTTGTTCTTGAGTAAAAGTAGAAGTACTCAGGTCTTGTTGCTTGAGTAAAAGTAAGAAGTACTCAGGTCTTGTTCTTGAGTAAAAGTAGAAGTACTCAGGTCTTGTTCTTGAGTAAAAGTAGAAGTACTCAGGTCTTGTTCTTGAGTAAAAGTAGAAGTACTCAGGTCTGGTGCTTGAGTAAAAGTAGAAGTACTCAGGTCTTGTGCTTGAGTAAAAGTAGAAGTACTCAGGTCTTGTGCTTGAGTAAAAGTAGAAGTACTCAGGTCTTGTACTTGAGTAAAAGTAGAAGTACTCAGGTCTTGTGCTTGAGTAAAAGTAGAAGTACTCAGGTCTTGTGCTTGAGTAAAAGTAGAAGTACTCAGGTCTTGTACTTGAGTAAAAGTAGAAGTACTCAGGTCTTGTGCTTGAGTAAAAGTAGAAGTACTCAGGTCTTGTGCTTGAGTAAAAGTAGAAGTACTCAGGTCTTGTGCTTGAGTAAAAGTAGAAGTACTCAGGTCTTGTGCTTGAGTAAAAGTAGAAGTACTCAGGTCTTGTTCTTGAGTAAAAGTAGAAGTACTCAGGTCTGGTACTTGAGTAAAAGTAGAAGTACTCAGGTCTTGTTCTTGAGTAAAAGTAGAAGTACTCAGGTCTGGTACTTGAGTAAAAGTAGAAGTACTCAGGTCTTGTTCTTGAGTAAAAGTAGAAGTACTCAGGTCTGGTACTTGAGTAAAAGTAGAAGTACTCAGGTCTTGTGCTTGAGTAAAAGTAGAAGTACTCAGGTCTTGTGCTTGAGTAAAAGTAGAAGTACTCAGGTCTTGTTCTTGAGTAAAAGTAGAAGTACTCAGGTCTGGTACTTGAGTAAAAGTAGAAGTACTCAGGTCTTGTGCTTGAGTAAAAGTAGAAGTACTCAGGTCTTGTTCTTGAGTAAAAGTAGAAGTACTCAGGTCTGGTACTTGAGTAAAAGTAGAAGTACTCAGGTCTTGTGCTTGAGTAAAAGTAGAAGTACTCAGGTCTTGTGCTTGAGTAAAAGTAGAAGTACTCAGGTCTTGTGCTTGAGTAAAAGTAGAAGTACTCAGGTCTTGTTCTTGAGTAAAAGTAGAAGTACTCAGGTCTGGTACTTGAGTAAAAGTAGAAGTACTCAGGTCTTGTTCTTGAGTAAAAGTAGAAGTACTCAGGTCTTGTTCTTGAGTAAAAGTAGAAGTACTCAGGTCTTGTACTTGAGTAAAAGTAGAAGTACTCAGGTCTTGTTCTTGAGTAAAAGTAGAAGTACTCAGGTCTTGTTCTTGAGTAAAAGTAGAAGTACTCAGGTCTTGTTCTTGAGTAAAAGTAGAAGTACTCAGGTCTGGTACTTGAGTAAAAGTAGAAGTACTCAGGTCTTGTTCTTGAGTAAAAGTAGAAGTACTCAGGTCTTGTTCTTGAGTAAAAGTAGAAGTACTCAGGTCTTGTACTTGAGTAAAAGTAGAAGTACTCAGGTCTTGTTCTTGAGTAAAGTAGAAGTACTCAGGTCTTGTACTTGAGTAAAAGTAGAAGTACTCAGGTCTTGTTCTTGAGTAAAAGTAGAAGTACTCAGGTCTTGTTCTTGAGTAAAAGTAGAAGTACTCAGGTCTTGTGCTTGAGTAAAAGTAGAAGTACTCAGGTCTTGTTCTTGAGTGAAAGTAGAAGTACTCAGGTCTTGTGCTTGAGTAAAAGTAGAAGTACTCAGGTCTTGTGCTTGAGTAAAAGTAGAAGTACTCAGGTCTTGTGCTTGAGTAAAAGTAGAAGTACTCAGGTCTTGTGCTTGAGTAAAAGTAGAAGTACTCAGGTCTTGTACTTGAGTAAAAGTAGAAGTACTCAGTCTTGTACTTGAGTAAAAGTAGAAGTACTCAGATCTTGGTACTTGAGTAAAAGTAGAAGTACTCAGGTCTTGTTCTTGAGTAAAGTAGAAGTACTCAGGTCTTGTTGAGTAAAAGTAGAAGTACTCAGATCTTGTACTTGAGTAAAAGTAGAAGTACTCAGGTCTTGTTCTTGAGTAAAAGTAGAAGTAACTCAGGTCTTGTGCTTGAGTAAAAGTAGAGTACTCAGGTCTTGTACTTGAGTAAAAGTAGAGTACTCAGGTCTTGTTCTTGAGTAAAAAGTAGAAGTACTCAGGTCTTGTGCTTGAGTAAAAGTAGAAGTACTCAGGTCTTGTACTTGAGTAAAAGTAGAAGTACTCAGGTCTTGTTCTTGAGTAAAAGTAGAAGTACTCAGGTCTTGTACTTGAGTAAAAGTAGAAGTACTCAGGTCTTGTGCTTGAGTAAAAGTAGAAGTACTCAGGTCTTGTACTTGAGTAAAAGTAGAAGTACTCAGGTCTTGTTCTTGAGTAAAAGTAGAAGTACTCAGGTCTTGTGCTTGAGTAAAAGTAGAAGTACTCAGGTCTTGTGCTTGAGTAAAAGTAGAAGTACTCAGGTCTTGTACTTGAGTAAAAGTAGAAGTACTCAGGTCTTGTGCTTGAGTAAAAGTAGAAGTACTCAGGTCTTGTGCTTGAGTAAAAGTAGAAGTACTCAGATCTTGTACTTGAGTAAAAGTAGAAGTACTCAGGTCTTGTGCTTGAGTAAAAGTAGAAGTACTCAGGTCTTGTACTTGAGTAAAAGTAGAAGTACTCAGGTCTTGTGCTTGAGTAAAAGTAGAAGTACTCAGGTCTTGTGCTTGAGTAAAAGTAGAAGTACTCAGGTCTTGTACTTGAGTAAAAGTAGAAGTACTCAGGTCTTGTACTTGAGTAAAAGTAGAAGTACTCAGATCTTGTACTTGAGTAAAAGTAGAAGTACTCAGATCTTGTACTTGAGTAAAAGTAGAAGTACTCAGATCTGGTACTTGAGTAAAAGTACAAGTACCAGAGTGTAGGAATACTCTGTTACAGTGAAAGTACTGCATTCAAAATGTCCCTCAAGTGAAAGTAGAAAGTATTCTCATCTAAATATAGTGAAAGACAGTGAAAGTAGTCGTTGTGCAGATTGGTCCATTTCAGAATAATATATATATGTTTTATAATGATTGATCATGAAAGTGTTCTCAGAGCTGGTGAAGGTGCAGCTAGTCTGAAGTACTTTGTAGACTGCAGGGTAGCTGGTGGAGGAGCAGCTAGTCTGAAGTACTTTGTAGACTGCAGGGTAGCTGGTGAAGGAGCAGCTAGTCTGAAGTACTTTGTAGACTGCAGGGTAGCTGGTGAAGGTGCAGCTAGTCTGAAGTACTTTGTAGACTGCAGGGTAGCTGTGGAGGTGCAGCTAGTCTGAAGTACTTTGTAGACTGCAGGGTAGCTGGTGAAGGTGCAGCTAGTCTGAAGTACTTTGTAGACTGCAGGGTAGCTGGTGGAGGTGCAGCTAGTCTGAAGTACTTTGTAGACTGCAGGGTAGCTGGTGGAGGTGCAGCTAGTCTGAAGTACTTTGTAGACTGCAGGGTAGCTGGTGGAGGTTGCAGCTAGTCCTGAAGTACTTTGTAGACTGCAGGGTAGCTGGTGAAGGAGCAGCTAGTCTGAAGTACTTTGTAGACTGCAGGGTAGCTGGTGAAGGAGCAGCTAGTCTGAAGTACTTTGTAGACTGCAGGGTAGCTGGTGAAGGTGCAGCTAGTCTGAAGTACTTTGTAGACTGCAGGGTAGCTGGTGGAGGTGCAGCTAGTCTGAAGTACTTTGTAGACTGCAGGGTAGCTGGTGAAGGTGCAGCTAGTCTGAAGTACTTTGTAGACTGCAGGGTAGCTGGTGAAGGTGCAGCTAGTCTGAAGTACTTTGTAGACTGCAGGGTAGCTGGTGGAGGTGCAGCTAGTCTGAAGTACTTTGTAGACTGCAGGGTAGCTGGTGGAGGTGCAGCTAGTCTGAAGTACTTTGTAGACTGCAGGGTAGCTGGTGAAGGTGCAGCTAGTCTGAAGTACTTTGTAGACTGCAGGGTAGCTGGTGGAGGTGCAGCTAGTCTGAAGTACTTTGTAGACTGCAGGGTAGCTGGTGAAGGAGCAGCTAGTCTGAAGTACTTTGTAGACTGCAGGGTAGCTGGTGGAGGAGCACTAGTCTGAAGTACTTTGTAGACTGCAGGGTAGCTGGTGGAGGTGCAGCTAGTCTGAAGTACTTTGTAGACTGCAGGGTAGCTGGTGAAGGAGCAGCTAGTCTGAAGTACTTTGTAGACTGCATGGTAGCTGGTGAAGGAGCAGCTAGTCTGAAGTACTTTGTAGACTGCAGGGTAGCTGGTGGAGGTGCAGCTAGTCTGAAGTACTTTGTAGACTGCAGGGTAGCTGGTGGAGGTGCAGCTAGTCTGAAGTACTTTGTAGACTGCAGGGTAGCTGGTGGAGGTGCAGCTAGTCTGAAGTACTTTGTAGACTGCAGGGTAGCTGGTGGAGGTGCAGCTAGTCTGAAGTACTTTGTAGACTGCAGGGTAGCTGGTGGAGGTGCAGCTAGTCTGAAGTACTTTGTAGACTGCAGGGTAGCTGGTGGATTTACTCCAGGTGGAACTAAAGTCTGATTCAACACTTGGTTATATTTCACATCATTCCTCCAGATCTGAGAAGTAACTAAAGGTATTAATACATGTAGTGAGTAGAAGTACACCATGTACCTCTGAACTGTAGTGCAGTAGAAGTACACCATGTACCTCTGAACTGTAGAGGAGTAAAAGTACACCATGTACCTCTGAACTGTTGTGCAGTAGAAGTACACCATGTACCTCTGAACTGTAGAGGAGTAAAAGTACACCATGTACCTCTGAACTGTTGTGGAGTAGAAGTACACCATGTACCTCTGAACTGTTGTGGAGTAGAAGTACACCATGTACCTCTGAACTGTTGTGCAGTAGAAGTACACCATGTACCTCTGAACTGTTGTGCAGTAGAAGTACACCATGTACCTCTGACTTATGTCCACTGCCAACCTAAAAGTACCTCAACAATAGTAATCAGTAATGTATTTCAAAGTGATTTGGCTGATTGTTGTATATCGGCTCAGACAGGTTATACGGGAGGCCCAGTCTACGTACAGATCCTTTTGAAATATTAAAACTCAGTTTTCTTTCCTATAATTTTTCATCCTCGTGTAGAAGGCGAGCTGCAAAATGACCGCCTAACCCCACTGTACTCGTCAGCATCCTTATCCTCCGCCGCATTCGACACAGTCTCCCACACTACCCTACTCAACCGCCTATCCGTCTACCTTGGCCTCTCTGGTACAGCGCTCTCCTGGTTCCATTCCTACCTCTCCAACAGGCAACCGTTTGTGACTAGGGATGCTCCGATCGCCAATTTCGGGGCCGATCACCGGAATCGGTATCGGCCGATACCGATCGCCGATCCGATCGAGTGGGGCGGGGCCTAAATGGAAGATTTAAACATCACTTTAAATCTTCCATTTAAAGTAGGGGTGTAACGGTTCACAGAAGTCACGGTTCGGCTCGTACCTCGGTTTGGGGGTCACGGTTCGGTACAACAAGAAAAAGCAAAAAAAAGTCCCAAATTCATAATTCCAGGTTTGTTTGTTATTTATGTTTGAACAGTAGTGCAAGTTTCAGTTTAAAAATAAGGAACTCTGACATTTTGAATAATTAACTGTATTACACAGTTAAAAACAAACCATAAACAGCACCACACACACTCAGATGGCCATAGTATCTATAATGGCTGATGTCAAACTAAAGCTTTCATCAAGCTGTAAAACTAAAAAGAATGTCTTGAAAATATTACATCATAAATAATAAGAAAGTGTTTCCAGAGCGCAAAGTCGTTGAAAAACATATGCCAAAAGCTTCCGTTATTTATGTTGGTCTCTGGCTCTCATGTCTATTGGCTTCTTAAAAACAGCGGGGATCAGCTGCTGAACTGCTGTTGTCTTTTGCCGGGCTCCGGTGATTGGCAAATCTGGGTGATCCCTTCTGATATGATTTAGCATGTTTGGCGTGTGTTTCCATTAGCATACCGCACCGCTATCGAACAACGCCTACACACCGTCCTCGTCCGATCCACCACTCGCACACCTCATCGTTGTTGTAGTCCACAGGGAACCCGAAATGTTCCCACACAGCTGATTTAAAGAAGCAGGTGGGTTCTAGCTCCTGTGTGTTATCTGAACTCACCGTACTAACTTTTCTTCTTCTTGTATTTAGTTCGTTTTGTTGTTGTTTCTTCTTGTTCTTCATTTGTTGTTTACGGGCGGCTGGCAAACAGCTTTTAGACGCAATACCGCCCCCTGGATTATATATAGTGAAGTGGATACTGCCCTGAAGGACAGACTTTTTTCCCACTCGTTAAAAAAAGGCGTATTCGCCGTGTGACTGCATGTGCCGAACCGTGACGTCCGAACCGTAACGGTACGGGACGAATACGGATACCGTTACACCCCTAATTCTTTCTCTCTCTCTCCTGACAGCCTGTCAGTATCTCATGCAGCTCACTGATCCAGTAATGAGTGACCCGACAGTGAAGAATACATATATTTATAATAACTAGTTCAGCTTGCTCCGTAGTGTTTCTCTTTCTCCTCGACTCCGTGTGTGTTGATAACTGAGACTCCCGGCCTCCGTAGTGTTTCTCTTTCTCCTCGACTCCGTGCGTGTTGATAACTGAGACTCTCTGCCTCCGTAGTGTTTCTCTTTCTCCTCGACTCCGTGTTGTTTGATAACTGAGACTCTCGGCCTCCGTAGTGGTTTCTCTTTCTCCTCGACTCCGTGTGTGTTGATAACTGAGACTCTCTGCCTCCGTAGTGTTTTTCTTCTCCTCGACTCCGTGTGTGTTGATAACTGAGACTCTCGGCTCCGTAGTGTTTCTCTTTCTCCTCGACTCGTGTGTGTTGATAACTGAGACTCTGGGGCCTCCGTTGTGTTTCTCTTTCTCCTCGACTCCGTCTGTGTTGATAACTGAGACTCTCGGCCTCCGTAGTGTTTCGCTTTCTCCTCGACTCCGTCTGTGTTGATAACTGAACTCTCGGCCTCCGTAGTGTTTCTCTTCTCCTCGACTCCGTGCGTGTTGATAACTGAGACTCTCGGCCTCCGTAGTGTTTCTCTTTCTGCTCGACTCCGTGTGTTTGATAACTGAGACTCTCGGCCTCCGTAGTGTTTCCCTTTCTGCTCGACTCCACGTGTGTTGATAACTGAGACCTCTCGGCCTCCGTAGTGTTTCTCTTTCTCCTCGACTTCACGTGTGTTGATAACTGAGACTCTCGGCCTCCGTAGTGTTTCTCTTTCCTGCTTCGACTCCATTGTGTTTGATAACTGAGACTCTCGGCCTCCGTAGTGTTTCTCTTTCTCTCTCGACTCCATGTGTGTTGATAACTGAGACTCTCGGCCTCCGTAGTGTTTCTCTTTCTGCTCGACTTCCTGTGTGTTGATAACTGAGACTCTCGGCCTCCGTAGTGTTTCTCTTTCTGATCGACTCCGTGTGTGTTGATAACTGAGACTCTCGGCCTCCGTAGTGTTTCTCTTTCTCCTCGACTCCGTGTGTGTTGATAACTGAGACTCTCGGCCTCCGTAGTGTTTCTCTTTCTGCTCGACTCCGTGTGTGTTGATAACTGAGACTCTCGGCCTCCGTAGTGTTTCTCTTTCTCCTCGACTCCGTGTGTGTTGATAACTGAGACTCTCGGCCTCCGTAGTGTTTCTCTTTCTCCTCGACTTCCTGTGTGTTGATAACTGAGACTCTCGGCTTCCGTAGTGTTTCTCTTTCTCCTCGACTCCGTGTGTTGATAACTGAGACTCTCGGCCTCCGTAGTGTTTCTCTTTCTCCTCGACTTCGTGTGTGTTGATAACTGAGACTCTCGGCCTCCGTAGTGTTTTTCTCTTTCTCCTCGACTCCGTGTGTGTTGATAACTGAGACTCTCGGCCTCCGTAGTGTTTCTCTTTCTCCTCGACTCCGTGTGTGTTGATAACTGAGACTCTCGCCTCCGTAGTGTTTCTCTTTCTGCTCGACTCCGTGTGTGTTGATAACTGAGACTCTCGGCGCCTCCGTAGTGTTTCTCTTTCTCCTCGACTTCCTGTGTGTTGATAACTGAGACTCTCGGCCTCCGTAGTGTTTCTCTTTCTCCCTCGACTTCCTGTGTGTTGATAACTGAGACTCTCGCCATCCGTAGTGTTTCTCTTTCTTCCTTCTCGACTACTTGTGTGGTTGATAACTGAGGACTCTCGGCCTCCGTAGTGTTTTCTCTTTCTCCTCGACTCCATGTGTGTTGATAACTGAGACTCTCGGCCTCCGTAGTGTTTCTCTTTCTCCTCGACTCCGTGTGTGTTGATAACTGAGACTCTCGGCCTCCGTAGTGTTTCTCTTTCTCCTCGACTCCGTGTGTGTTGATAACTGAGACTCTCGGTCTCCGTAGTGTTTCTCTTTCTGCTCGACTCCGTGTGTGTTGATAACTGAGACTCTCGGCCTCCGTAGTGTTTCTCTTTCTCCTCGACTTCCTGTGTGTTGATAACTGAGACTCTCGGCCTCCGTAGTGTTTCTCTTTCTCCTCGACTTCCTGTGTGTTGATAACTGAGACTCTCGCCATCCGTATGTTTTCTCTTTCTGCTCGACTACTTGTGTGTTGATAACTGAGACTCTCGGCCTCCGTAGTGTTTTCTCTTTCTCCTCGACTCCATGTGTTGATAACTGAGACTCTCGGCCTCCGTAGTGTTTCTCTTTCTCCTCGACTTCCTGTGTGTTGATAACTGAGACTCTCTGCCTCCGTAGTGTTTCTCTTTCTGCTCGACTTCATGTGTGTTGATAACTGAGACTCTCGGCCTCCGTAGTGTTTCTCTTTCTGCTCGACTTCATGTGTGTTGATAACTGAGACTCTCGGCCTCCGTGAGCCCCCCCCCCTCCACCTCAGACTGAGTACTTTATAAACCAGTACTTCTACTGCTCTACATGTATTTAATCCCTTTAGTTACTTCACAGATCTGGATGAATGATGTGAAATATAATCAAGTGTTGAATCAGACTTTAGTTCCACCTGGAGTGAATCCACCAGCTACCCTGCAGTCTACAAAGTACTTCAGACTAGCTGCACCTCCACCAGCTACCTGCAGTCTACAAAGTACTTCAGACTAGCTGCACCTCCACCAGCTACCTGCAGTCTACAAAGTACTTCAGACTAGCTGCACCTTCACCAGCTACCCTGCAGTCTACAAAGTACTTCAGACTAGCTGCACCTTCACCAGCTTTGAGAACACTTTCATGATCAATCATTATAAAACATATATATATATTATTCTGAAATGGACCAATCTGCACAACGACTACTTTCACTGTCTTTCACTATATTTAGATGAGAATACTTTCTACTTTCACTTGAGGAACATTTTGAATGCTTTTACTGTAACAGAGTATTCCTACACACTTTTACTCAAGTACTAGATCTGAGTACTTCTACTTTTACTGAAGTACAAGATCTGAGTACTTCTACTTTTACTCAAGTTCAAGATCTGAGTACTTCTACTTTTACTCAAGTACAATATCTGAGTACTTATACTTTTACTCAAGAACAAGATCTGAGTACTTCTACTTTTACTCAAGTTCAAGATCTGAGTACTTCTACTTTTACTCAAGTACAAGATCTGAGTACTTCTACTTTTACTCAAGTACAAGATCTGAGTACTTCTACTTTTACTCAAGTACAAGATCTGAATACTTCTACTTTTACTGAAGAACAAGATCTGAGTATTTCTACTTTTACTGAAGAACAAGATCTGAGTACTTCTACTTTTACTCAAGTACAAGATCTAGTACTTCTACTTTTACTCAAGTACAAGATCTGAGTACTTCTACTTTTACTGAAGAACAAGATCTGAGTACTTCTACTTTTACTCAAGTACAAGATCTGAGTACTTCTACTTTTACTCAAGTACAAGATCTGAGTACTTCTACTTTTACTCAAGTACAAGATCTGAGTACTTCTACTTTTACTCAAGTACAAGATCGGAGTACTTCTTCGTTCACTATATTTTGATGAGAATACTTTGATATGTTGTATAATGATCAATCATTATAAAACATATTATATATTATTCTGAAACGTAGTTTAAAGATAATACATCCCATCTTTGATATATAAATGTTCTTTAAAGCCTCCGAGGTCCTGCAGGATCAGACCGCCGTGCGATTGGCTGAGAGGAAAGAGAGGCGGACCGACTGGGTGATGGACCAATGGGGGAACACCAACGCTCGCCTCGGGCAGCTGCTCGACCTATTAGAGCGCCAGCAGCTGCTCCGCCCCCGTGATGTCATCATGCACTGTGAGTTCACTGACCTCTGGTGACCTCTGTGACCTCTGTGACCTCTAGTGACCTCTGTGTGTCTCTCTCTCTCCCTCTCTCTGCAGGGGCGTCCAGTCTGAAACCTTCCTCTCCTTTTCCTCCTCTTCCTCCTGTTGCTCCTCCACCCAACCCAGGGCTCCTCCCATCCACTCAGAAGCTCCTCCCCCTATGACCACCTTCAGACTCACCTCCACAGGTAAAGCCAGGTCCAGGTTGACACAGTGTGACGGGTGACACACTCTGACGGGTGACACAGGGTGACGGGTGACACAGTGTGACGGGTGACACAGTGTGACGGGTGACACAGTGTGACGGGTGACACAGAGTGACGGGTGACACACTCTGACGGGTGACAGAGTGACGGGTGACACAGTGTGACGGGTGACAGAGTGACGGGTGACACAGTGTGACGGGTGACAGGGTGACGGGTGACACAGTGTGACGGGTGACACAGGGTGACGGGTGACAGGGTGACGGGTGACACAGTGTGACGGGTGACACAGAGTGACGGGTGACACACTCTGACGGGTGACAGAGTGACGGGTGACACAGTGTGACGGGTGACAGAGTGACGGGTGACACAGTGTGACGGGTGACAGGGTGACGGGTGACACAGTGTGACGGGTGACACAGGGTGACGGGTGACAGGGTGACGGGTGACACAGTGTGACGGGTGACACAGAGTGACGGGTGACACACTCTGACGGGTGACAGAGTGACGGGTGACACAGAGTGACGGGTGACAGGGTGACGGGTGACACAGGGTGACGGGTGACAGTGTGACGGGTGACACACTCTGACGGGTGACAGAGTGACGGGTGACACAGTGTGACGGGTGACACAGGGTGACGGGTGACACAGGGTGACGGGTGACACAGAGTGACGGGTGACACAGAGTGACGGGTGACACAGGGTGACGGGTGACACAGAGTGACGGGTGACAGTGTGACGGGTGACACAGTGTGATGGGTGACACAGTGTGACGGGTGACAGGGTGACACAGTGTGACGGGTGACAGTGTGACGGGTGACACAGTGTGACAGGGTGACACAGTGTGACGGGTGACACAGTGTGATGGGTGACACAGTGTGATGGGTGACAGTGTGACGGGTGACACAGTGTGACAGGGTGACACAGTGTGACGGGTGACACAGTGTGATGGGTGACACAGTGTGACGGGTGGACACACTCTGACGGGTGACACAGGGTGACGGGTGACAGCGTGACGGGTGACAGCGTGACGGGTGACACAGGGTGACGGGTGACAGTGTGACGGGTGACAGGGTGACGGGTGACACAGTGTGACGGGTGACACAGGGTGACGGGTGACACACTGTGACGGGTGACAGGGTGACGGGTGACACAGTGTGACGGGTGACACAGGGTGACGGGTGACACACTGTGACGGGTGACAGTGTGACGGGTGACAGGGTGACGGGTGACACAGTGTGACGGGTGACACAGGGTGACGGGTGACACACTGTGACGGGTGACAGGGTGACGGGTGACACAGTGTGACGGGTGACACAGGGTGACGGGTGACACACTGTGACGGGTGACAGTGTGACGGGTGACAGGGTGACGGGTGACAGTGTGACGGGTGACACACTGTGACGGGTGACAGGGTGACGGGTGACACAGTGTGACGGGTGACACAGGGTGACGGGTGACACACTGTGACGGGTGACAGTGTGACGGGTGACAGTGTGACGGGTGACAGTGTGACGGGTGACACACTGTGACGGGTGACAGTGTGACGGGTGACAGGGTGACGGGTGACAGTGTGACGGGTGACAGGGTGACGGGTGACAGTGTGACGGGTGACAGTGTGACGGGTGACAGTGTGACGGGTGACACACTGTGACGGGTGACAGTGTGACGGGTGACAGGGTGGCGGGTGACAGTGTGACGGGTGACACAGGGTGACACAGGGTGACGGGTGACACAGGGTGACAGCGTGACGGGTGACACACTCCGACAGGTGACACAGAGTGACGGGTGACACAGAGTGACGGGTGACACACTCTGACGGGTGACAGCGTGACGGGTGACACTAACATCAGGGGATGGGAGGAAGATAACGTGAATACATTAATACAAACACTGTCTTTACTCAGTGGATAAAGGAGGAGGAAGACCCCTCCCCAGACCAGGGCGCCACCCCCCCTCAACCTGAAGTCTGTCCTGCACCAGGTAACACACACACACACACACACACACTCACTCACTCACTCACTCACTCTCACACACGATGTAATGATGTCGTCCCTCAGCCCCCCCCGGTGTTGAGTGGCAGCGGAGTGATGCGCTGGTCGTATGAAGAGGTGCATGCTGGGACGTCGGGGTTCTCCCCCTCCCTGAAGGTGGGCGAGGGGGGGTTTGGAGTCGTGTACCGAGCGACTCTGAGGAAGAGAGACTGCGCTGTGAAGAGACTCAAACAGGTAGCCAATCACAGAGCAGAACACACAGCACCCAGCCAATCACATAGTAGAATACACAGGACTCAGCCAATCACAGAGCAGAACACACAGGACTCAGCCAATCACAGAGCAGAACACACAGCACCCAGCCAATCACAGAGCAGAACACACAGCACCCAGCCAATCACAGAGCTGAACACACAGGACTCAGCCAATCACAGAGCAGAACACACAGCACCCAGCCAATCACAGAGCAGAACACACAGCACCCAGCCAATCACAGAGTAGAACACACAGGACTCAGCCAATCACAGAGCCGAACACACAGGACTCAGCCAATCACAGAGTAAAACACACAGGACTCAGCCAATCACAGAGCAGAACACACAGCACCCAGCCAATCACAGAGCAGAACACACAGGACTCAGCCAATCACAGAGCAGAACACACAGGACTCAGCCAATCACAGAGCAGAACACACAGCACCCAGCCAATCACAGAGCAGAACACACAGCACCCAGCCAATCACAGAGCAGAACACACAGCACCCAGCCAATCACAGAGCAGAACACACAGGACTCAGCCAATCACAGAGCAGAACACACAGCACCCAGCCAATCACAGAGCAGAACACACAGCACCCAGCCAATCACAGAGCAGAACACACAGGACTCAGCCAATCACAGAGCAGAAACACACAGCACCCAGCCAATCACAGAGCAGAACACACAGCAACCCAGCCAATCACAGAGCAGAACACACAGCACCCAGCCAATCACAGAGCAGAACACACAGGACTCAGCCAATCACAGAGTAGAACACACAGGACTCAGCCAATCACAGAGCAGAACACACAGGACTCAGCCAATCACAGAGCAGAACACACAGGACTCAGCCATCACAGAGCAGAACACACAGGACTCAGCCAATCACAGAGCAGAAACACACAGCACCCAGCCAATCACAGAGCAGAAACACACAGGGCTCAGCCAATCACAGAGCAGACAGGGCTCAGTGTGAGGTCACATGATGTAATGTTGTGATGTCTATAATCTCCTCCAATAGAGCGGTGCAGGAACGAGTGCTAAAGGAAGTGAGTCAGCATGGCTCCACTTCCTGTCCCCTGGTCTCAGAGCCAATGGGATCTCTCCATCGGAGTTAGGAAACTATCTGAGCTAAGGTCTGAGGTTGAGACGCGTTGAAGAGACGCATCACGTTTTGTTCTGTGTTCTGAGCGGCTGAACCCCCGCTGACTCCTGAAGAGTGGGCGTGTCTGAGAAACTTCAGCTTCAGGGATATTCCTAAACCTGGAGCATCCTTTAGAGGAGGAGCAGCTTCAGGGATATTCCTAAACCCTGGAGGATCCTTTAGAGGAGGAGCTTCAGGGATATTCCTAAGCCCTGGAGCATCCTTTAGAGGAGGAGCTTCAGGGATATTCCTAAACCCTGGAGGATCCTTCAGAGGAGGAGCTTCAGGGATATTCCTAAACCCTGGAGCATCCT